>ML801672.1:130900-157274 GCA_009831015.1 Picea engelmannii
ATCCAATTGATAAATCCCTTGTGCAAGGAGAATTATTGATGGTATAAGGGATCGAGAGTCATGAAGGGTCTAAGGAAATACTCCTTCAAGAATTATTTTGTAGGGTTGGTGAAATAAGGTAAAATGAAAATGCAACATTCCATAGGTTATAAAAAATTTTCCGCGCATCAAAAAAAGGGAGATAATTAGGATAAATAGAAATAATTAGGATAATTAGAAGTCTGGTTTAAGAGTAAATACAAAAGGAATTTAATCTATGAAAAAAGGGGTTCCTTCAGATGAGACGACTTAGAGTACTCCGTGCCTCGTCCTAGTCCTTGACTACCTGGAGGGAAATAAGTAAATTCTCAGAGAAATCGCCTTCCAACCACACACATGTAGAAGGATACACTACCCGAGGGGGTGTCAATATGTCAGTGCAACCTCCCCTCCAATATGGTCTTGCATTGAACGAATCCTAGCACACAGAATGATAGTAAGGGAAGTCAAGGCGAGGTTTAAATAAAAAGTTGGCGAAATACTGTCCAGGGGAAGTGTTAAGGAAAATCTCAGTGAAATCAACGAGGACTCTTTCAAAGTTGGTTCTGGTTTGCTGGTTACAACATGGTGGTTTGTGGACTGTTATATCATTAATGGTTGTCCATATAGATGAATGCAAGGGAGTCGCCATTGCTGGGAAGATTTGTATACCCAAGAAAACGTAGGGTTCCAGAGGAATAACACATTGTATCCAAACACTGAGCATGATTTCAGCTCAATTCGCAGAGTTCAAGGGGAAAAATTCGTCCAGAGATATTACATAGCTGGGAGAATTCGCACAAGGAACAAAAATGCAGAGTTCAAGGAAAAAACGCTAGGAGATATTCACACTAGATGGGAGAAATTACACAAGGTAAAATGCAGAGTTTAAGACTCCCCAAAACACATAGAACAACCATAAAATCGCTGAGATAAATTATAAAATCACTGGGGGTTATCCCAATAGATGGAATGCAAGGGAGTGATGGTTTTCAAGGAAAAATCATGAGCAAATTTGCAGAGTAAGGAGTGAATCGATTGAGTGAAATCCCAGCCAGATTGCTGACCACGATTTAGGAGAAAATTCTGAGAAATCCAATTGCAAAATGCAGAGGGATTTTGTGGAAGGCTGGGTGATCCAGGTAGAGAAAAAAATGCAATTTTAAGAGAAGAATACACAATGGTAACCCAACAATTCGCCCAAGGAAAAGGTGAAATGTTGTGCATAAATTTACTAAAGGTAACACTACATGAATTCACCCAGAGAAACAATCAATTCGTTTTAACCAATTGCTAGGGTTGAGTGTATTCTAAGGCATAATTTCATGGTAGAGAAATAGTTGGGTTGCATTCTAGGAGTAACTACATGGAAAAGAAATAACTGGTTTGCATTCTAAACAAAATTTCGTCGCAACAGGAAAATCTTGGGTAGCATGCACATACAACAACCCTGGAAGGATATGGAACAAGAGCCTACACGATAGTTTCTTTTTGTTATTACTGTTGTAGTGGCATCACAAGGCCGTGCTCTTAAGTATAAGGATTTAAAGAAGGTCCCTAATAAGATGGTGATGGCTAGTGCTACGTCCAAAAGTATCTTGATCAATATAACAAAGTGGAGCATCTTCGGGGAAACATTCGCTGGGGAAAACTGAAGGGAAACAAATAGAGTTTTCCATTATGTTGAATTAAAATAAAATCTACAGAAATGGTAGAGATTCACCTCATCTACTACTTCAATAATAAAGGAAAAATTGTAAATTCAAGACTGGAAACCCATCATAATTGACAACATGATTCTAAAATCTACAATTAATTTACGCGAGATTTTGAGGCCACGATCCCTTCATATATCTCACACAGACTCATGATAAACCATACAATTCAATCATAGAAATTACAATACAATTGCGCGAGATCTTAAGGCTACATTATACAATTAAATTCAATAAAATGCAAACTCAAAATGAAATTACCGTGACCGGTGAATATAGGCTTGAAGACGATCCTTGACGACTGACGTTCCATTCCTTCTTCCACTTGCTAACCATTGAGACGTCACCGGTACCTCCCGACCAATGCTAGGGGTACTCTTCAAGGTAGAGCCACCACTCTCTCCTAGGATGGGTATCCCAACTCTCACAAGAAAAACAAGTGCAAATTTCTACAACATAACATTACCCATAACCCCTCTCCCCTTTACTCATCTCAGACATTCGTTTTATAGAATTTTATTAGTGACACCTTGCCATTTGCACATTTAATTAACTTTTTAATTATTATATCATGAATTATTCCCCCCATACACTTGTCACCCTTTCCCTTAGTTGCACAATTAAATCCACAATTTATTTTAATTAAAAGTCAATTTCCTTCACCCAACCTAAAAGCGCTCCTAAAATCACTCCTAGTTGTTTTTTTATTCCCCTTGTTTCCAATTAATGACTAACGCCTTACTAATTCTGAGTTGAGTTAGAATAAGAATCCTCTCCTAGTTAAACTAGCGTTAACTAGACTCTAGATCCATTTCTATGTTTGCACAATTCTTTCATGCTTTATTCATTTCTTGGATTAAATTTCATTTTGGCATTTTCTTGCATATATGAGCATAATCTTAATTCTTTAGACTTATTTCCTTTTTCTTAATTTCCTAATTGGATTTACCTCCTTCCTAAATTAATCGAGTTAATAATTATAATTTAGCCTTTTTACAAGAACTTAGACTTATGCTTAAAATATAGAATATGATTAGATTTTGATTGGGGTTACAATTACTAAATTAATTAATTAATTCGGCAATGCTCAAGTTTTTACAAGGTTCAATATTCTCTCAAGTTTTCTAGGTCACCTATACTCATTGACTCAAGTTTAATTCCATGACATGCCCTTCAAGACACACTCTATGCTCCAAGGGTGCCACTCACCTTTGATTCAATTTTTTAATAATGCGATGTGCCCTTCAAGATGCACTCCGTGCTCCAAGGGTGCCACTCTCCTTTGACTGGTTTTGGTAGTTGTCCAACCCTTGGAGTCAACACTCCATTCAGGTGACCTTTTGAGAGACTAAGGGCTTCTAAGCTATAAGGACCCTACCTTATTGCGCCCCCCTTAGAAATCTTTGTGAGAAACTGTCTTAGTCTTCCCTCATGACATAATGGATCTCTCGAACTAGGTAATCATTAACCTACAATTCAAGGCACGACGAGAGTGCTAGTAGGTTTTGTCAGGGATTTTTCCACACCTCTCCCTCAATATCTAGTTTATGTGCATGGCCCCTTTACTCCTTATGTGAATCATATTAGCAAATAATCGTCAACCTGCATCCATCAACAAAACACTATCAATGATCCATAAACAACATCATAATATAATTGTTCATATGTCACATATGCATAATGAAATACTCAAACCAATACAATCCACTCCTTGACTCAATCCAGAGTCCAAGAAGGTCTATCGATTCCATCGACATCCTCAATATATCGTTTCCTTCACACTTAGGGGAAACTCATCAATAGCATCTGTCAATACATAGATATCAAAATAACATAACATCATAATCCATCATCGTCATCACAAAATCCATAAGAAAAACAAATAACCATATACTATTACCAGATCACTTTCATGCAAGTGTCCTCAAGGATAAGTCAATATCGTGTGCTCGCAAGAGAGGGATGTTACATATCACCAACAACAGAGAAACATACACTACATCAACTTGGTCTGAATGGACAACATGTCTTACTTCATGAGGTAACAAGTTTGGTGTCATGGTAAGTGTCACTTTAATATTTGAAGCATTTGAGCATGTTGCAAAGAATCCTTTCTTGATTATGGAACATTTGCTTGGAAATTATACCTTTTCCTAATTTCACCTTGGTGAGTGATATGGTTTCCTAGTAAGTAGGTTTCCCTTGAGAAAAGGGTTTCTATTAGGTAGTTACTTGAAGGGTGATTGTACCATTCCCATTCATTCTTATCACTTTCCACACTTCTTCGCCTCTGCTTCCTCATCTTTTGGGTTTTCAAGTTCATTGAACCAAGAAGTGATTGTACCTCATTTCATGGGAAGAAGGGGCTAAATGCCTAGAGGTGTTGTGGCTTGAAAAATTTAAACGACAATCATTTTCCTTCTAGAGGATCTCCCTAAGGTATTGAGAGCAATGAAACACTTCTTCACAAGAATCAAAGACCTTCTAATCACATAATCAATAAATGTCCTGCTTGTTGAGGAAATGTATTTTGTGGTGTCCCTTATTGTCCATTGCATATGACACTTTGTGTGTTTCTAGCTTCAAGTGGAATTGTGGTACTCTTTACTTTCCATTTCACATAGTAATCAATGTTTTGGACCTTGATCAATTAATGGAGATAAAAGGGTTTGGAATTGCATCGCGAATGAAGGACACCACACCCCCTACAAAGGCACCTATAAATGAGAAAATACGAACCATTATATGTCAAGAGCCCCATTTCTAGATTTTTTTCCCCAATCCACCTCATTTTCATTTCATGACTTATATAGGATATTATTGGGAAATATCCTTTGACTCGGGGATTGGCTTACCCAATAGGGCACCTTGACACCCCTCCCATACCTAAATTTGGAAAAGTTTATAAGGTCTTTGAGAATTTGTTTAATTTGAAAATGGGGGGTTTGATGCACATATTTGGGTGGTTCTATTATTATATGTGGATTACTTGGAATTGTTCATATGACTTGTGGACCCTTGGAGGGCACACTTTCATGTTTTTTCAAGACCTTTCCCACATGATGGATGCTAGACCCCATGTATGGGACAACATTTGATGATGAGCATTGCACCTTGATGACAGAGGAATTTTCCTCTGGAGGCACCCTATCATGGTTATAGTATGAGACTCCACCCTTCTCCAACTTTGACTTTGGTCTTTGGAGGCCTATACATCATCCTCCTAGCCCTTGACATCACCTAGGGGCTAGGGTTTGATGCTTCAAATGGTGATTTGATGGGAGGAGGCATTAGCATGGACATTGGAACATGGGAGAGTGACATATGGCCTTTGGAGGCCCAATGTTCCACCTTTATAGATGATACATTACTCCTACGAGCCTAGAGTCACCCTAGTAAGGAATGACATCACTCTCTCAGGGTTTTATCTCATGTAAATTTCATTTTTGTAATTTAAAAGGGAAAATTGAAGGGGTCGACCCTCTTATGTTTTAATGTTGACAATTTTAAGTGGAAGAATAGGTGAAGGAGGTTCCATGTAAATAACCTCCTTGAAATTTCATTTTAGGATAGACAACTTCTCACCTTTGTGAGAGAACAAGTTTGAAAATTTTGCCCTATTTGACTATCTCTCTCTTCTACACTCATGCAACTTGCTTTGGAGGATCACTTGTGGATGATTTTGCTGATTTTTTGGATGAAATTTCTGCAATTAGGGTTTATTCTTGTCATATATTGGTGAAGTAAGTAAATTTATGCAATTTCATTTCATATTATTGAATGTTTATGGTAAATTTTACTTGTTCGTATTGAAGATTTTGCTTGGTAAAACCCTAAGAGAGGAGCATACATGCTTCCTCCTCTCACAATATTTATTTTATCCATAAATTTGTGAAGGAAATCCTACCTAGGTTTAAGCTCCTAAATACTAAAGTTCTATCACTTTAGGAGTTTGATTCTAGAATCTTGATTGTGACATATTTCAAGAACTTAAGAAGCGAGAAAAGGTTGCTAGAGCCCCAATGTGATTGCACTCTAGAAGTCCTTCTCCTTGAGTCTTGAAACCTAAGCCCCTAATGTGATAACATATTAGATTTCAAGCCCTACCTCTTAGATCTTACTACTATCATCTCTAAACATATTGTATTGTTGTTGTAAAAGACTCCATATCCCTAAGGCACTAATCATTTAAGATCTCTTGTGGTGAAAGTGATACAAAAACTCTTTATTCTTAATCTCTCAATCTATCTACTAACTTTACTAACAATAACTTGTACTAATTGAGTGGTAAACTGGTTGTTGTTACAAAATTTTGCTAAAACCACTAGATACCAATTAAATTTGCTGCATACATCAATCTAAATGTGGCCTAACATACCTAGAAATTGCATACAACAATTGGATATTAGTCTAGTGGATTTATGCTATATTTTCATTGTCAATTATTGCAATTATGAAGAATGTGTATTACTGTTGTTACAAATTTATATTGTTGTTGTAAAACTATTGTATTGTTGCAAATTTGTACCATCCATAGAAAATTCTCATTGTCTAGTTTCTTATGAGGTTCTAATTTGAAATTTGTACTTGGAATTGATCATATAAATGATATAAATTGTTCTTGTTGCAGGAACGTACTCATACAAGCTTCATACTTCTTTTCCTCTGACCTAGACTTTGACTTAGGTGATCAAGAGAGGGGGTGGTAGGCTTGGATATCAAACTTGCTACTTTGATCCCTTGAGGTCACCAGGCAAGCCTCATTTGTGGTGGACCTCCTCCATCACTAAAACAAGGGGATTTATTACTAAGGTGATAGTGGTAGGATTTCCTATAGGTACACAAGATTTTGTGATCTTGTGTTGGGATTTGCACAACTACAAATCCTGCGATAATAGTAACAATATCATCTAGAATTTTATTTATTATTTCTTGAGATGATTTTATCTTATTAATATCTTGAGAATTAAGAGTGTGAGGTTATGTTTTAGGGTTAGAAACTTCTTACTCTACAACATCTAATAAAATGTCCATGATTGACTATATATCAATATTTCTCTTCTTTTCTCTTGCTCTATTCACCCTGTCTTTAAGCTTCATGTTTTGAAGAATTAGAATTATATTCTTTTTCTTTAATCTCCTACCTCGTCTTTTCCATTTCTTGGCCTATTTTATGAGTTTATCATTTTCAATTTTTATTTGCTCATCGAAGGATTTTAACTGTAAATGTTTATTTTCTAATTCTTTCATCTTTCTAAGTTTCTCCTTCAAAACAATATTTTTGAACAAGTTTAAGGATTCAAAAAATGTTACCTCGTGTTTTGATGTATCCTTGAAATCCTCTACCATATGGGGTTATTTACTTGGTTCCCCTACATCCTGATATTCAACATTGTGCATCTCCACATCCTGACATTCAACAATAGGTATTCCTGCATCCCAAGAGTTAATTTTTTAAAACCTAGTTCTTGGTCTTTGTGGAGGGTTCGTGAAATTAACCCATAGAATGTATAAATCTAAATTTTGCACCTCTAGTTTCTTGTTTTCTACATGTTTATTTATTTTCAGATCCCCCATCATGCTTCTAGTAAATAGCCTTATTGGAGTTGGAGTAAGAGTTTGAGAAGAGGAAGCCCTTTTTTCCTTTTGATGATGATATATCTGAATCTGTTTACGATAAAACACTCTTTCTCTACTCTATTGACAAACCCTTGATTTTTTCAAACAAAGACACTTCTTCACATGACCTCTTAATTCTTGAAGTACAAACAACTTGAAACCATTTTCCTTCTAAAATTGTTTTTTAGGTCATGACGTATCACTACAACTCGACCTTCACAATAAATTTTATTAGACCATGATGGTACACACTTCTTTCCTTATTTTCAGTATTCTTATGAACATAGGTTTCCATCTTAGTGAGACTCTTCCACATGAAATAGGGAAAGTTTACCAACTAACCTTATTTTAAATACAATAATTAGTTGAATATGGTATAAAAATATCAAACTATGCCTCCCTTCACATGTGATATACATTTGAATGAAGTATAACACATGTTTCCATGGGTCAATGATCATTTCCCTTGCCACTCCTTTAATCCAATATGGAATTTGTTCATTTGACTTCATGAATTGTTTCCATACATTTGCTTTCAAATTTTTGTTCTTAAACCATCTCCCACCTATTTGTGACAAACCTGTAGCTGCTTCTATGGAGGCTTCTAAAATCGGATTGAGAAATCCTCCCACTATTGCACTTGCCGTATCATATGTTTCTACAAACTCCATTGTAACCTTGTCATTGTATCCCTAAAGGATCTAAAAGAAATTTAGCTAGCCGCCCTGTTCAAATATTTCTCTACAGTTTGTGTATGCCTCCAACAATTCATCATGTTCTAGCTCATGGTAGATGATTCCTCCTCCCATTTCTTAATTTTGTTGTCCAGTAGTACAAAGGAGATGCATACTAAACTAATTTGGTTCCTCAATTGGTTAATTAGGGTTTTTCAAGAGTATAAAGTGACAAACAAAATATGAAATGGATTTTGAAAAATGGTCGATGGTTTTAATGATATGACAACTGAAATGATTCTATCACCTATTTAACCAATTCATGCAACCACAAATTGGTTTTAATGATAATGTGAATGAAGGTTTATATTATGATATCGTGAGGTCGATTATGAAACTATATATACACTAAGGTGATAGTGGTAGGATTTCCTATAATTACGCATGATTTTGTGATCTTGTGTTGGGATTTGCACAGATACAAATCCTGCGATAATAGTAACAATATCATCTAGAATTTTATTTATTATTTCTTGAGATGATTTTATCTTATTAACATCTTGAGAATTAAGAGTGTGAGGTTATGTTTTAGGGTTAGAAACTTCTTACTCTACAACATCTAATAAAATGTCCATTATTGACTATATATCAATATTTCTCTTCTTTTCTCCTGCTATGTTCAACCTGTCTTTAAGCTTCATGTTTTGAAGAATTAGAATTATATTATTTTTATTTAATCTCCTACCCTGTCTTTTCCATTTATTGGCCTATTTTATGAGTTTATCATTTTCAATTTTTATTTTCTCATTGAGGGATTTTAACTGTAAATGTTTATTTTCTAATTCTTTCATCTTTCTAAGTTTTTCCTTCACAACAATATTTTTAAACAAATTTAAGGATTCAAAAAATGTTACCTCGTGTTTTGATGTATCCTTGAAATCCTCTACCATATGGGTTTATTTACTTGGTTCCCCCACATCCTGATATTCAACATTGTGCATCTCCACATCCTGACAATAACAATAGGTATTCCTGCATCCCGAGAGTTAATTTTTGAAAACCTAGTTCTTGGTCTTTGTGGAGGGTTCGTGAAATTAACCCATAGAATGTATAAATCTAAATTTTATACCTCTAGTTTCTTGTTTTCTACATGTTTATTTATTTTTAGAGCCCTCATCATGCTTCTAGTAAAGAGCCTTATTGGAGTTGGAGTAAAAGTTTGAGAAGAGGAAGCCCTTTTTCCTTTTGATGATGATAGATCTAAATCTGTTTGCGATAAAACACTCTTTTTCTACTGATCCGGATTTATGTAGGAACACAATGAAATACAAAAATACACATAAACACAGAGATGCAACGAAAATAAGACTTCATTGCATTAGTAACAAATGACTGAAATATGCTTACAGACAGAATGGAAATAAACTAGCTAGGGCGCTGGTAGCTTATCTTTGAGAAGAGATGTGGCCACTACTCGCATCTGTGAGAATATGATTACAATGAGGCTCTGAAGGCCCTTTTACAATAAACAGGAATGCAAAAATTCCTAGACATCCAAAAACCTAACCCTGGGAGATGAAGCGCCAAAAGTCATGTGGGCCCCGTTTGGGTAAGTTGGTGCATCAACTTCCCGGGGTCGTAACTTTTGCATATGATCTCCGTTTTAGGTGTATGATAGCTCGTTGGAAAGATATATCCGAGGCCTACAATGATCAAGACAAAATAGCATCATTAGTTTTTATTTTGCGAGAGCAACATACCCAAAAAAACATCGTTTAGGGCCTCAAAATGGCCCCGTAAGTTCAGGACCCGAAAAAACTGTTAAAAATAGTAAACTGTGCGAAAACTGAAAAACTGAAAGAAGCAATGGTGGGGGTCCAAGTGGAATAGGTGGGTGGCCACCAATATCCACCTGCATCATCTACTCTATTGACAAACACTCGAATTTTTCAAACGAAGACACTTCTTCACATGACCTCTTAATTCTTGAAGTAGAAATAACTTGAAACCATTTTCCTTCTAAAATTGTTTTTCAGGTCATGACATATTACTGCAACTCGACCTTCACAATAAATTTTATTAGACCATGATGGTATACACTTCTTTCCTTATTTTCAGGATGCTTATGAACATAGGTTTCCATCTTAGTGAGACTCTTCCACATGAAATAGGGAAAGTTTACCAACTAACCTAATTTTAAATACAATAATTAGTTGAATATGGTATAAAAATATCAAAGTATGCCTCCCTTCACATGTGATATACATTTGAATGAAGTATAACACATGTTTCCATGGGTCAATGATCATTTCCCTTGCTGCTCCTTTAATCCAATATGAACTTTATACATTTGAATTCATGAATTGTTTCCATACATTTGCTTTCAAATTTTTGTTCTTAAACCATCTCCCACCTATTTGTGACAAACCTGTAGCTACTTCTATGGAGGCTTCTAAAATCAGATTGACCAATCCTCTCACTGTTGCGCTTGCCCTGTCATATGTTTATACAAACTCCATTGCAACCTTGACATTGTATTCTTAAAAGATCTCAAAGAAATTTAGCTAGCCGCCCTGTTCAAATATTTCTCTACAGTTTGTGTATGCCTCCAACAATTCATCATGTTCTGGCTCATGGTAGATGATTCCTCCTCCCATTTATTAATTTTGTTGTCCAATAGTACAAAGGAGATTCACACTGAACTAATTTTGTTCCTCAATTGGTTGATTAGGGTTTTCAAGAGTATAAGGTGACAAACAAAATATGAAATGGATTTTGAAAAATGGTCGACGGTTTTAATGATATGACAACTGAAATGATTCTATCACCTATTTAACCAATTCATGCAACCACAAATTGGTTTTAATGGTAATGTGAATGCAGGTTTATATTATGATATCGTGAGGTCGATTATGAAACTATATAAAAACTAAATATGGTCGAACATTAGAAATTGATAACGTATGATTTAGGTTTAATAATCATAACATATAATATGATTATTAAATAAAAGAGTATTAAAGGAAAAACAATTATAATAGAAATGTTTCAAAGTTTTTGAAATCTTAAAGCCAAAATATTACCTCCTTATTCATCATGCAACCACTTACCAAACTGATTCAAAAACTTCTTTTCATCAGGAGGAAGTATTTTCCGCAAATGATCTATCTTTTGAAATGAAAATGAACATTAATATAAAATATTGTAGTAGATAAGTAATCCTAATTAGTTGATAAGTTTTGTACAAATATTCATTCCTTGCACGTTGTAGTAAATTGTAACAAACTCTGAATTTTGCAAAATTTTCAAATTTTCGAAACAATATGCAATTTTCTACAAAACTTATAGCAACTGTAGAATTCCTCAAAACTTGTAGCTATTGCAAAATTTTGATAAAATACATTTTTATTTAAACTTTGTTTGCCATAATTTGGTTTTCAAACAAAGTTCTATCCAACTGCATCTTAATATATATATATAAAGACATAAAACTCAGGATGAGGTAGAAGTAGGTGGCATGACCCCCTTACTTACAACCATAATTTCTAACTACTACATCAAATCTTGAACAAATTCTTTTATGGACATAGGCTTCCGATATAATCTCAATTGATGGCCATTAACCATGAGTGCAATTGCATTATCATCAATAGTATTCAATTTCACAAAGGCATTATAAAAAATAGTTACTACTTCATATGGATCCTACCAATGAGTAGAAAATTTCCCTTTAAAATCCTTAAATTTAGAATCCAAGAGAAGGGCCCAATCCCCTGTTTTGAATTGCTTCTTCTTAATGAACTTGTTGTGCCATTTTCCATTTATTGTTGAATAAGAGTGGTGTGTTGAAGATAATATTGGCGCATCTCATCAAGTTCATAAATATATTCTAATAGGTGATTTTGAGCCTCTAAGAGATCTATTCCAACCCGCACTATAGTCCTTAATGTCTTAATTTGAAATTCAATGGGTAGGACTACTTGCTTACCATGTAATAACTAACAAGGAGTGAATCGAGTAAAATTTATCCATGTTTTCCAGTAATCCCAAAGGGATTCTAGAAGTCTATTTGCCCAATATTTATGATGAATCTACAATGTTTTGGTTAAAATATCTTCCAGGACTTTGTTGGTGCTCTCAACTTACCTATTGGCCCGCAATGATATGGAGAGGATTTCATATTCATGATATGATGTTGCTGAGTGATTGATTGAACAATATTTGAATTAAAATGTGTCCCTTGATCTATAACCATCTCCCATGGTTCACTGAAATGAAAACATATCTCCTCATACAGGAAATATGCAACAACTTGCTCGGTTTTGCTACGATGAGCTTTGGATTCAAACCACTTGGTGACATAATCTATACATACCAGAATGTACACCTTTTGTTTTGATGGAGGATTATTGGGTCCCACAAAATCTAGAGCCCATTTTTCAAAAAAGATCTATTAAAATATGTGGTTGCAAAGGAATTTAATTTGACTGTATTGGTTGGACCATTCTCTAAACACTGTCACAACTTTTGACATATTTCTTAGCATCCCTAAAAAGGGTAGACCAATAATATCCCAAATGAAGGACTTTGTTAGCAGTTCTCTTATCAACAAGATGGACATCACATGGCTTGTCATGACATTCTTTCAAAATATCACAGACTTCATGTTCCCACACACATCGTCTAATGATCATATATGGTCTTGTGCGGAAGAGGTCTCCTTCAATCCGGGAGTACGTAACACTAGATTTGATAATTCTTTTCTTCTACTTAGGTGAAATATGTTGTTGTATTTTTCATGTAGCCAAGTAGTTTTCAGTATATGCAAACCAACGTGTTTTAAAGGATATTGAAAATAAATATTCGTGAGGAAAACTATCTTCTACAAGAAAAACTTCACCTTCATTGGTAAGTCTAGAAATAAAATCCGCAACTGGATTTTCTTTTCCAGGTTTATCTAAGATGGTGATGTCAAATTCCTATAACAACAAAATCCATCTAGTTATCCTACCATTTGTAATAGATTTTTTCATAAGATACCAGATAGAAAAATGATCAGTATGAATAAAAACTTCATAACCAATAATGTAATGTCTAAATTTATTGATAGCATGCACAACCACAAGAAAATATTTTTCTGTTACAATGTAATTCAATTTAGCAGGAGTTAAATTCTTGATAATAAAATAAATGGCATAAGAATGATAATCTTCTCTTTGTCCCAAAACTACTTCGGTCACTATATTTGAAGGATCCATTGATATATGAAAAGGAATAGACTAGTTTGGTCCTCGTAGAATTGGTGCCGCATAAAATTTTCCCTTAAGAGATTCAAAATCATCCTGCCATTCATTAGTCCATAAAAATTCATTGTCTTTTGTGAGCAATTTAAACAAGGGCGAGGCTATTTGTAAAAAATTTCAATAAAATGTATATAATATCCTGCATGTCCTATAAAACTTCGTACATGCTTTTGGGTCTTTGGAACAAGTAATTTTGAGATAAATTCAATCTTTGCTAGGTCAAACTTGATTCTTGCATAAGATCTAATATGTCTAAGAACAATTCCTTTAGTAAGAAACATGTGACACTTTTCACTACTCAATGAAATATTTGTTTCCTAACATCTAATCAATACCTTTTCAATATTGTCCAATTCTTCTTCAAATGAATTTCCATAAACAATGAAATCATCCATATAAATCTCAACACAGTCATGGATTAAGTCAGAGAAAATACCTAAAACAACTCTTTGAAACATAGCAGGAGCATTCCATAACCCAAAAGGTAATACCCTATAAGTGTATGTTCCTTATGAGCATGTAAATGTAGTCTTATCTTGATCTTCAAGAGTGATTTGTATTTGATTGTAACCACTAAATCCATCAAGGAAAGAAAAATGTTTTTTTCTTGCTAAAGTATCAAAGACTTGATCTATGGATGGAAGAGGGAAATGTTGTTTTAGAGTAGATTTATTTAATTCACGATAATGAATACAAACATGCCACTTACCATTTTTCTTTGGAACTATTGATAAAGGTGAAACACATTGACTATCTGAAATAGGGTAAATGGAGTTCACATTTAATAATTTCTACAATTCTTCTTTTACAACTTCTTTTAAAACATGATTCATACATCTTTGTGGTTGTCTAATAGGTCAAGTATTCTCATGAGTATAAATATGATATGTACAAATACTAGGATGAATTCCTCGCATATCAGTGTAATCCCATGCGAATGCCCCATAATGTTTTTGTAGTAGTTTAATTAATTTGTTCTTTTGATATTCCTCAAGTTTAGGATTGATATTTAATATTTTTTCTTGATAAATCTCAACAGGTGTACTACAATATTATGTAATTACATACAAAGAAGGTATATAATCAAATAGTGATGATGTTGAATCAATAGTACAATTTTCTTGAAAATGTGCATCCAAAATATAATCAAAAGACTACCCCATAAGAGACTAAATAAGATCAGGAATAATAATAAAATTATTAATAATATCATATTTAGTATCTTCCTTGAGAATCATGATTTGATCTAATGATAATATTGGTTGTAAAAAATCATCATCACTACTTTCATTATCAATCAATTGAGATATTTCTTGATCTATTGAAATCTTTGTTGGAGGGTACAAAGTAAAATTTTTAATTGAATCTCCATGTGAAATTGTCATATACCTAGATATAGAACTAATGAATGCATCGACAATAGCTAACCATGCTCTCCCCAGAATTAATGGGAAACCACCTAGATTATACTTTGATTGTAAAACCATAAAATCTGTGGGTTATTCCCATGAATCCAAGGAAACAATTACATCTTCTAAAACTCCTTCAGGGTTAATGATAGATCTATCTGCTAATTGGAATACTATAGGAGTGGGAGGAAGATTGAATATTAAAAACAAGAATTCTAGGATCAACATATTGTGTCATAAAAAATCTTCCTGACATTAGATCTGATAATTGGTCAATGACTTGAACAATTTGTGGATCCTTTTTGTTTCTTCTTGCTTTTCTTGAAAATAATTCCTTGCCTTTTTTTTTTTTATAGTTTGGAACAACTTTAATAGCTTGAATTAAGGGAACTTTAATGCAAACATTCTTCAATTCTCCCGATAAATAAAATTTAGGTTAAATTACAGGTTTGTCCAATGTTAACCTCTCTAGAAAGATAGAATATTTGTATGATTGAGGTTGATATACCTGTGGATAAGAAGTCTGTATGATTGGAGTGGGACTATCTTTATTTTTTGATTTGTCCTCCTCATTTTCTTCTTCAGTTATGATAGTATGAGTTTTATTAACTACCTTCCCCGATCTTAAATGTATATCTTGTAAATCAATATGGGTGATCTTGTATGTTGGAAAAGTTTGTAACTCAGTATTGTAAGCTGGCTGATCTACCTTATTATTTGGATTCAAAACATGTTGACTAGGTAATTGAGTTGGTCTTTGAGGGGGTTGATTTCTTGAAAATTGAAGTTGTTGTTGTTGTGGGATTTTTTGTTGTTGAGGTTGTGGAGGATATATTTGTTGGATTATGGGGGGTATTGATATTGTTGTGAAGAATAGGGATGAACATGCATGTTCCCATAAGAAATCCCTCGCCATCCTTGTTTCCAGGGTTGGTTTTGAACTTATTGAGGAGACCATGCTTGCCAAGGCATTGGTGGAAGCAAATTTCGAGGATAATATTGTTGATTAGCATAATATGAAGATAAATTTTTTGCAGGGACTTATGTTATACGTGATGCCCGATGTTTCCATGCTCATTTTTGTGCCACAAAACAAAGTTTTTTTGTTCCTTCATTACTTCCCTGATAGACTACTTTGATTTTTGGTAATGAGGGGAAATGATTTGGTGTATGATTTTTTTCACAAATAATACAAACTTCAATATTATCAAGAGGAAAATATCATAATCGATGTTTATTCCTACACTTGGAACAAAATATAGTTAAAGTTGCATTCTCATCCTCTTTCTTCTTTTTAGTTTGCAATATATTTAATTGTGAGCTAAGAGAGCTAAGATTACTAGTTTTAAAGTTATCTAATAAATTTCCATGTTCTTCTCTACTTACCCTATCGGTTGTTGATTTATTGATTTTAGAAAGGGTGTCTCTAGGTCCCTTACTAGATTTAGCTTTCCCTCGAGAAAATAATTTACATAATACTTAAATTTTTGGATCAGTTAATTGAGACACATCTCCACAACCCATGAGATTAAGTAAATTTTTGCATTCACCCCTTATTCCATGAAGAAAAATAATATCAAGAGTTTCTAGAACTAATTTATTTTGCTTAGACTTATGAAGGTTATAGTGAAATATTTGTTGATACTGAGAGGGGGGAGAATCGGTATCAAGTAAAATTTAAAAACCTTTTTCAACTTATACTTAAACCATTCAATTATATCCAATGAGAAATTAACAATAGTATAAGAGTTACACCAATACACCACAATACACCATGCACAATATATGAGAAATAATCAATAGTTTTTGTTCAAGGGAAGTAATGACTTCCAAAGGTAGCTACAACTTCCAAATGTAAAGGGAGGGATAGAAATCCAAGAGGAAGATACAATTCTCCAATATCAAGAGAGAGTTGAACTCTCCATCCTTGCCCCTTCCTTCCACCCAAGAATATATGAGAGATAATAAAACTTTACATTAAATCATGACCATCAACCAACCATCACATAGAACCTGATAATGCTTCTTGAGACTTCTTCAATTTTTGGAATTCTTCAATTCTTGGAATAATATGATCCTATAGATAATATTAATCAATGTATTCTCTGAAACTTCTCCAAGTTTCACTCCTTGAATCCTCCCCAAAAGGAAGTTATAGAAAGAATGGTAGACTTTATTCAATTCTGGTTTATTCAGAAGACCCAACTTGTACATCATTCCCCACGTTCAATATTTAACATCCAATTTTGAAACTCACACACAAGAAACTACAATATGTAATATTTCCAATGGAAGTGGTCCCAATTCATTTGGATTCTGTATGAAGAAGTTATGACTTTTTAATCCGGAACACCTATTTATTGACTAGCTTCAGGACTGGTCACAAACCCTATCTTCCACAGAGTGTATCTCCATAATTATAGCGAATCAAGATCTTAACTTTTTAATATAGGTACCTTGATATGTCTTCTCAATACCATATCTATTTCACCATATGAATCGTTCTAGAAAAAACGTTATGTCAAAAATGGTAAGATGACCTGAAAATAACATACCTTAGAACACATCACCAAAAGATTTCATCCTCCCTTGAAATCCGGCCTTCTTTTACTTCTTATTTCCTCTGAAATTCGACTTATGTCAAAATGAATGTATAATTATGTTTATTGATACCATTTATGTCACTTCATTTTAACATAAGGGCCGACCTGACACTTTCTTATTTTGTAATTCTTTTCTTTAATTATCTTCAGGGCCTACATGTACTTCCTTCTTCAATTCACTTTTTCATCTTCAAAAATTCATTTCTCCTCAACCATGAGGATCCAAGTGACGTGCCACATACCACCGGAAACAACATGATGTATACTATCCATTCATGGGTGTTGTATATGCATGTGCATTGTCCTTCATGTCCAAATACCTTTACCAATATTGCGGTCCAAAACCCATGACTAGGGTTGACATCAATGACAAAAACCAATCTTCCAACAATCTCCCCCTTTGTCATTGATGGAAATACTCATGCTCCCCCTATCATCATGATCCCAATTTCTCTCCCCCTTTGACATCAATGACAAAGGTTAGGGCTGCTCCCCCTGAACATGTGGCACTCAATAATACTTCATCCTTATTTTTGGTCTTTGGGACTTTTTATTCCTTGGAATCATTTTGTGTGGCTTCTCTATTCTCTCTCTTATTCATGTCTAGGATGTATATGTTGTTCGGTATTCTTGTTGTAGTTGCAACCAATCTTCTCGAGTTATTTTCTCTGATTTTACATTTTTGGGAGTCAAACGTAAGAGTGTATCCTTGATCACATATTTTGCTGACACTGAGGAGATTATGCTTCAGATCTTCAACCAATAGGATTTTTTCTTCTTTTACATTTTCACTTCCAAGATTTACAGTTCCTCTTACAAGTATTTTGGTAGATGAGTCATCTCCAAATGCAACATTTCCACCTCTTTTCTTCAAGCTGATAGATTTGTTTTGATCTCCGGTCATATGATATGAGCACCCACTGTCTATGAACCATTCATCTTCTTCTTTGCATTCTTTAGCGACCAATGCTATTCGACAATTTTCATTTTGTGGAATTTCTTTCCTTTTCCATGTTGTAGTTGGTATGCAGACATTTGACATATGATTATTTTCCTTCATCTCTATGCAATATTGTGCTTTGTGACCAAGATCATTGCACTTGTAACATACAATATTTTCATCAATTAATGGGTCAAATGGATTATAATTTCTGTTGACAAATCTACGAACATTTCCATATCTACTATTTTCACCATTCATGTAGCTTGCATAGTTATTCCTTTCATTGATTCTACAATTAATTGCCTTGTGTCCAAAATTTCCACAAGTATAACAATGTCCAAGAAATAAATTTTGATACCTGGGCGTAAGTGATCTTCTTTGTGGTGTGGTCCATATAGGTTCACGATCTATTCTTTTGTAGTTTCATTCATAATGATTGCTTTCATACCTGATGGGAGAGGATCTTCTTGATGTCTCATTCCTTCTGAATTCTAGTCTTATATCTTGTTGTTCAACTTGTTCTGGAGTGCTGGTTTTGTCATTTTCAAATTCCTTCTCTTGTTTTGTTGTCTTCAAACTGTCATTGTATCCTAGTCCTGTCTTGTCATTTGGAGATATTTGATTGCTAAGGATCTCATCTAATTTTTCAGTGCTTTTTTCGAATTTCTTCAACTTTTGTGTTGTCAATAGTAGCTCCTCTTTTGTGTGATCCAATTCTGCTTTCAATTTCTCATAATCTTCTAATTGTTCCTTCAAACTATTAATGGTATTTTCAAGCTTGTAATTCTCTTCTTCACAACTACTCAATTCACCTTTTAGTATTATGTTTGTGTTTCTAAGCTTGTTATTTTCAATTTCAACATGCTTCAATTTTTCAAGATTCTCATCTTCTTGTTCACTCTGTGCATTGTCTTTGTATCCCTAAAAGGAATCAAGGTTGGTTTCTTCATCTGAATCTTCTTAAAAAATGATTTCTTCTTCTTTAGAATTCTTATGATCATCATCCTGGGTTTCTTGGGTTATGAAGAGGACTTCTCGTCCATCATTATCTTCTTCATCACTCTCATCTGAGGAGATGTTATCATCCTTGGAGTAGAAACTCTTTTTATTGTTGAGACTTCTCTTTTTATAGTAGCATTTTTCAACAATATGTCCTATTCTACCACAGTTAAAGCATTTGAGAGGAGACTTACCTTTGTATCTTCCACTTCCCTTTTGGAACCTTCTTACGAAATTTTCTATTTCTTCATCAAGGTCATTATCCTTGTCTTTTGTCTTCTTTATGGATTTAAAGGCTGCTTCATTGTTTGGTTGGTCACTTTCTGTACATGTTCTCATTTCATATGCCATAAGAGTCCCATGTAATTCATCCATTGTCATTTTGGTCAAGTCCCTAGTTTCTTCAATGGCAGAGACCTTAGCATCATACTTTAAGAGAAGTGTTATCAACACTTTTTGTACAACCAAGGATTCATCGAGATATTCACCTAATCCTATGATAGCATTAACAACTTCATCAACTCTAAGAAAATCGGTTGCAATATCTTCCTTTTCATTCATCTTCAAATTTTCAAATTCTACTCTATGTCGTTAAAGCTTGATCTACTTAACTTTTGGATCACCTTCGTAGATACTCTTGAGTTTGTCCCATACCTCTTTAGCAGTGCTGCAGCTCATCACTTTGCTAGCAATGGTTGGTGCCAATGATTCTAGAATAACATGTCTGGCTTTTGAGTTACAACTCATAAGCTTCTTCTCATTTGGATCGGTTGGAGCATTATTTGGGATTACATAGCCATTTACAAATGAGTACTAAATTTCTACTCCCAAAGACGTTAGGTAAGTTTTCACTCTATCACTCCAATATGCATAATTTTTTCCATCAAATTTTTGAATCCCATTTGAAATGTGCTCATGGTCATCCATCTCTGCTCAGGATTTTCCTTCTAGTGGTTAAACTATTCTGAAGGCAACCTACTCTGATAATAATTGTTGATACTGAGAGGGGGGTGAATCAGTATCAAGTACAATTTAAAAACCTTTTTCAACTTATACTTAAACCATTCAATTATATCCAATGAGCAATGAACAATAGTATAAGAGTTACACCAATACACTACAATACACCATGCACAATATATGAGAAATAATCAATAATTTTTGTTCAAGAGAAGTAATGACTTCCAAAGGTAGCTACAACTTCCAAATGTAAAGGGAGGGATAAACCTCCAAGAGGAAGACACAATCCTCCAATATCAAGAGAGAGTTTAAATCTCCATCCTTGCCCCTTCCTTCCACCCAATAATATATGAGAGATAATAAAACTTTACATTAAATCATGACCATCAACCAACCATCACATAGAACCTGATAATGCTTCCTGAGACTTCTTTAATTTCTGCAATTCTTCAATTCTTGGAATAATATGATCCTATAGATAATATTACTCAATGCATTCTTTGAAACTTCTCCAAGTTTCACTCCTTTAATCCTCCCCAAAAGGAAGTTATAGAAAGAATGATAGACTTTATTCAATTCTGGTTTATTTAGAAGACCCAACTTGTACAGCATGCCCCACGCTCAATATTTAACATCCAATTTTGAAACTAGCACACAAGAAACCAAAGTATGTAATATTTCCAATGGAAGTGGTCACACTTCATTTGGATTCTTTATGAAGAAGTTATGATTGTTTTACCCAGAACACCTGCTTATTGACTAGCTTCAGGACTAGTCACAAACCCTATCTTCCATAGAGTGTATCTCCATAATTATATCGAATAAAGAGCTGAAATTTTTACCAGAGGTACCTTGATATGTATTCTCAATACCATAGCAATTTCACCTTCTGAATCGTTCTATAAAAAATGTTATAGAAAAAATGGTAAGATGACCTGAAAATAACATACCTTAGAACACATCACCAAAAGATTTCATCCTCCCTTGAAATCCGTCCTTCTTTTACTTCTTATTTCCTCTGAAATTCGACTTATGTAAAAATGAATGTATAATGATGTTTATTTATACCATTTATGTCACTTCATTTTAACATTAGGGCCGACCTGACACTTTCTTATTTTGTAATTCTTTTCTTTAGTTATCTTCAAGGCCTACATGTACTTCCTTCTTCAATTCACTTTGTCATCTTCAAAAATTCATTTCTCCTCAACCATGAGGATCCACGTGACGTGCCACATACCACCGGAAACATCATGATGTATACTATCCATTCATGGGTGTTGTGTATGCATGTGCATTGTCCTTCATGTCCAAATACCTTTATCAATCTTGCGGTCCAAAACCCATGACTAGGGTTGACATCAATGACAACAACCAATCTTCCAACAATATTTCCACATAATCTTCAAGAATTTCATTTTATTTTTGTGTAATTTCAAAACATTCTTCACATAAATATTTAATATTACAATGATCTTGATATTTTGTAAGAAAATATGTATGCATATCATCCCAAGTTTAATGGTGTTACCTCCTAATCCCATGAACCGGCGTAAAGCTGCTTCTTTAAGAGTAGGTGAAAACAAATTGATCTTTTTTGCATCATTATAATATAACTATGACAAAGTACATCAAATTTAAAGAGAAAAGTATCAGGATCCTCAATTACCATTCCATGAAAATTTGGTAATGTATATGGTGGAATGATTTTCATTTGTAGTGTTGTTTCCAAATCCAAAATAGGGAATCAAAAGGTTATCGCCTCTTCTATGTTTGGTGTTGCTTCATCTTCATATGACATGTTGTCTTTCCAGAAAATTTCATATTCTGCAGGTAAAACAAAGTGTTCTGGTTCTTCTACTAGATTTGCTTCAATTGGTAATTCTAGTTCTTCTATTTGTCCACTGATTAATTCTGATTGTATAAGATCCAATGGAAATAATACAGATTCCATAGTTTCACTTGTTTCAAGAGATTTTCCTTTTGAACTTCCTTTTTTATCTTTTCCTTTCGCTTGAGATCCCATAATTCTTCTTGGTTGTCCTCCTCTTCCAAATCTACCCTCCAATGGATTAGTGGATAGAGTGGCTCTTACTACACCACGAGTTGGAGTAGTTGGAGTGGTTCTTCCTATACCACGAAGAAATATACCTCTAGTATCTCTATATATATTCATGCTTCTTATATTATCATTATTTGAATTTAGTAGAATACAGATTCACCATAAAATATTTGTGGTGAATGCATCAAGCATTTTGCACCACAAAAATTCTATAGTGAATTCATATTTGTGTCTTACTGTCTCTATTCCACTGTATCAATCTTCCTATTTGTGTTTCTAATATGACTCTAAATTAATACTGCAAAGTTCCCAATTCTTTTCATAACTTCCTCAACAATGACACCAAAAATGTCAGTCAATTTATATGTAACTTCTTTATTTCAAAGATGACACATATAAACTATGTTCCATTTAATTATCGACTTGGAGTTTGCATTTTACTTGCAAAGTAATTGTGCACAATATATGCATAAATAGGTATTTTATAGTATCTATTATAATATATTTTATGCAACTAAAAAGAAGATAAACTTATTCTATATGAAAACTAAACAATTGCTTTAATATTCTTGTAAAAATGGAAACTAAGTTATACTAGAGTCTGAAAAATTAGTTAAAAACTAGAATCAATATATCACCAAGAAAATTTGAAAACAAACTTACAAATCAACTCTAATTTATCATCGAATCAAAATCTACTTTATCCATGAATGTTGTAATAACATGTTACAACTATATGTTCAAATTTAAAATATGAACTTAGTTGCAACAATACTATGATATGGCTTATTCGATTACAATTTAATTAATAAATGATTCAAATTCTTAGTTGAGAAATGAAAACAAATAAAAAAATATTAGAAAATCGACTTACAATGAATACAAATTCAATATTGGACTACAATATACTTAGGCCATAAATTTTTTGACAACATGCTACAATTATACATTCAAATTAAGATTTGAACCTTGTTGCATCAATACTCTATTTCGATCCTTTTCAATTATAATTCAGTAGAGAATGATTCAATTTGAAAGTTCATGAAATGGAAATAAAGACTCTACACACCACACAACAATATAAATTGAAATATCACACGACAAATATCAATCCAAATTTGAAATGACAAAAAAAGAAATACAACGTCAGTCTAGAACAGGGGACTTGCCTCTTTCAGAGTACACTATGAAACTACTCTAGCACTCAAAGAATAAAGACCTTTTTCAAACTCAAATCTCCTTGTTTGGTAGAAACAAAAACCTATCCATGTTTCCAAGGCTTTGATCACTAAGACATAAATTTATAAACTTCACTAAGCTAGATCCAATCACATACACATCTTGGTTATCTAATCATGTCTCTATCAATAAGAAGAAATGCACCATTCTTGCTTGTATTGAATTTAATGATATTAATTAAGATGGTCCCAAATACAACTACCCTACACCTTTCATTGATCAAATTATTGATGCTTTCATTGGTCATGAGTTCCTTTCCTTCGTGAATCTTTTCTCTAGGTATAATCAAATATAGATTTTCCCATGGGATTAGTATAAAACTATATTCACTACCCCATAGGGAACATTCACTTATTGTGGTATTCCCTTTGGATTAAATAATGTTTGTACCACCTTCTACCATGCCATGTCCTATTGTTTCCATGAATTGATTCATATCATCCTTGCATATGTTGATGATATCACCACTCGTTGGAAGAAATGGTTCAAGCACAAAAGATCTCCACATTTTTTTCTTTCAAAGTTGAAAGTATAATATTTTCTTGAACCACCTCAAGTGTGTCTTCTGTGACACAAATGATCATATTTTTGGTTTCCTTGTTTCCAAGTAGGGTATTACCATTGATCCCTTGAATAATTCATGCCATTATTCAATTTCCCTTACCATGGACTTTGCTCCAATTGCAGATCATCCAAGACAAAGCAAATTTTCTTCATGAATTTGTTCCCAATTATGCTAGATGTGCTCATGGTTTCTTACATTTATTTAGTTATAATATACCCTTCGTATGGGATGACCAAGCCCAATATTATTTTAATGCAATGAATAATGCCCTCACCTTTTCACCTTTGATCAACCCTCTTGAATTCAATAAGGATTCCATCCTTTATGTTTCAATATCACCCTTCATAATTGTTGGGGTGTTATTTTAGCAATGGGAGGATGATTGTGAGCATGTCACCTGTTATGTAAGTAAGAACCTCTTAGGACCACCATAGTATTACAAGCACAATGAAAATATGGTCTTACTCAAGTTTGTTTTTGATGAAAAATATTTGTCATTACATTATGATGCATATAACCAAGGTTGTTGCTGTTAATCCCTAATATTGGCTCATTACCCCTTAATTGGGGCATATTATATTAGTAATGTTATTTTATTTATGTCGGCTTTAGGCCATTAGTTGTAATTATACCTCCTAGTCTCCTATATATACCAAGGAAACATTTTCATTTTGAATCATCTTGTACTTGAACATTTAAGTGGGGTAAAAGGACGTTTCCCCCTTGAAGAGGCTTATTATCTGAAATTGTATCTTTTTCAAGGCGTTGAGTACTTTTTCTGAGGTTTTTCTATGCTATATTGGTGTTTGGCTCTTAACATATGGTATCAGAGCTCAAGGTCTTGGGGTTTCACTACTAAGTCTGAGACACCTTGGAATTTTCTCTATAACTTTTTTTCTACAATGTTTCAAAAGAAATGGCTTGGAGGAAATTTAGTAGATGGATCAAGTTATGTTGGGTTCAAAATTTAGCTCCTTAGGCCTTGTACGTTCTGAGATACAGCCCGTACAAGATAAGGTTATGGAATCATCTTGAAATGAGTCATTGTGGCATTTTCACTATAAATTTTTTTCCGTAACATTTCAGATCCTAAAATTTGGAGGCTATTTACAAATATTAGTAAGGTATATGTGGTAACAATTTAAGCTTCTGGGTAATCTTAAATTTGTATATACACCCTATGTAAGATAGGGTATCTGACTAGTCCTATTGACTAGTCTCAAGAAGGTGTTCCAGGTAAAACAATCATAACTTCTTCCTAGAGTATCCAAATTGAGTGGGAATGGTTTCATTAGATCGTGGACAGTCTGTAGTATTTCTGGTGTGAGTTTCAAAATTTTATATCAATTAGTTTGTGTGGGGAATTCTATACAAGTGAGATCTCCTGGAAAGGAAAAAAATCGACAAGTTGTGGGGAAGTTACTGTAAATTCCACTTGGCACATCCAATTTTGATCATACCTGTGGCATTGCAGAGAGGAAATATTAGAGAACTACATAAAATAAAGTTTCATACCCAGAAGGGCTGAAACTTGGGAGATACAACAGAAGAAATATTGTCTAGCAGAACCACCTCAAAATCAAGGTTCAAAAGTGATACTTGGCCAACATGCCAACAAAAAAGGGAACTTCTACACCAACTAAGCCTCCAGAAAATCCTACTTGGACTCTTGATGAAGGTGAATAAATGCGTAGGGACATAAATGAACTACAAAAGAAGATAGATTCAATGGAAGCTAAGTTGGATACTAAGATGAATTGTTTAAAAGGGGAGATCATGGAAGTATTGAAAAATTTTGTAGCAGAAAAGACACCTGAAAGTGAAAATGCATCCCATGAAATTCATGATGAGGACACAAGGAAGGTGAATCAAGAATGGAGAAACTCCAACTTTGGTTTCAAGACCAACCACGTTCCTAAGATTGATATGAGGAAGTTTGATGGAAATGACCCAATCACATGGATACCTCAGATGGAGCAATTCTTTGATCTCCATAATGTACCACATACACAAAAGGTACAAATTGCTTCTTTATATTTAGAACCTAATCAATTTGTATGGTATCGATGACTTTGTTCTCGCAAATCACTCGTCAC
This sequence comes from Picea engelmannii, assembly GCA_009831015.1. Classification (NCBI taxonomy): domain Eukaryota; kingdom Viridiplantae; phylum Streptophyta; class Pinopsida; order Pinales; family Pinaceae; genus Picea; species Picea engelmannii. The sequence goes on from ML801672.1 coordinate 157,106, forward strand.
TTGGACAATTTTCACGGAAGAAATGCTAACACACTATGAGGATACAAGGAGCAATACCTTCTTTAGCCAATTGATAAATCTCAAGCAAAAGGGTTCAATTACCGAGCACATTGAGAACTTCCAAAGATTGAATATAAAGGTAACTGATATTCCAGATGAGCACTTGATT
>ML801672.1:168841-179503 GCA_009831015.1 Picea engelmannii
CATTTTGAATCATCTTGTACTTGAACATTTAAGTGGGGTAAAAGGAGGTTGCCCCCTCGAAGAGGCTTATTATCTGAAATTGTATCTTTTTCAAGGTGTTGAGTACTTTTTCTGAGGTTTTTCTATGCTATATTGGTATTTGGATCTTAAAAGTTGCTAAAAAATCCCATGCCATACATCCTAGTTTGAAGAATTATTAATGATAGGTTTTCTCATTGTATCATCATCCTCTAGGAGTTCAATCTTGAATTTTTTACTCCCAAGAGTAAGAAATCCTTGGCCCTTTCCAAGTTTATAGTTGAACTACCCATAGGAATAGTATATTTATAATACCCCACTTCTGACGTCGAGATTAATAATGTATGTTTGTACATGATATTAGGATAGAGATCCTGTATGATGATAGTATCAAAGAACCTAGTAATGTAATAACATTGAATATTAATAATAAAAATACATCATCAGATGTAGATGGACAAGGATATATTTATAAAAATCTATAATTCCACATGATATGGGGATAACATGACTAAGATAAATTATATTATATTATTTCCTAGCCTTTGAGTTAGTTGGAAGAATGGTTACATGAGCTTCTTGGGGAATCCACATGGTACATTATTGCATGAAAATATATAAACCTTAATTTTGGTTGTTGGGGGATTCCTCAATAGTTTTTTTTCCATTAATGTTCTTATTTTTGGAATCAGAAAAAGAGGCTAGAAGTAGAGAGCCATTGCTAGTTGGATGTAGGTATCTATTGGTGATTCTAGAAAGAAAAGAATTCCCGTGTGCATGATAATGATGGAAGTTGAGTAATAATTTTCCACAATTGAGAATCCCTAGAACTTCCAACATTGATATTTCCTAGCCAGTAGTACTAAATCCCTAGAAAGAAGTGGAACAAATTAAGGTACTGCACTGCAAAGAAGGGGGTTCCTATATTTGGGTTATGCAAGTTGAGGGGGAAACATAGTTGGCAAGTTGGGGATTATTGTGTGATTGAGAAAACTAAGAGAGGTTGATAGACGACTGGTGTGTGTCATTTAGATTCATCCTATGCATCTGTCCTTGTGGATTCAAAACCTTAGATCGAGGGTGACCTATTATTGAGAGAGATCGAGCAATGAGGTCTATGGTTGGGTGGAATGCCCAACATCTATATCCATTCGATGTAATTATATTTTAAAGATAAGTTTTATGTTCTCTTTGTATTCTATTTTCTACTATGTTATTTGCTATTTAATGTTGTGTGTGTTAATGAACACTTTTTATTTCCATATATACACATTTTATTGCTTTCATGCATCGTATGTTGATATGAATGTTTCTTGATTTATTTAAAATGGTATCAAAATTTGGGAATTTGATTCAAGAACATGGATTCTTGAGGGTAAGAAACAATGGGTGTTATAAGAAATTTTTTTTCGTTGAGATGGATCCCACCTATTTGATGGTGAAGCTGGTTATAGCCTCTTTCATAGATCGACATGAGGTAGAGACTACCCACACCTCAAATGGTCCTGTGTCTAAGGTGGTGAAAAGGGGAAGAAGGAGAGGTAAGGGACTTGCATAAAATCCCTCTTAGGACTGCACAACCTGGGTATTTTCCTCCTTGAGCTCTTTGGGTTGTCGAAAAGGCCCAGGGGTGATTTTTTATGGACAAGAGGTGAAAATGAGCTTGTCGATTTTTGTACCAACAAACTAATAAAAGTGAACAAAAAGCTATTTGATCCTTTAAGACCCTAGGAAAATGTTCGAAATTGATTTCTAAGGTAAACCAGGGTAAAAGCAATTACCCGGTGAAAGACTTATTCAAAATTACTGAAAACTAAGAGTTAAAATTTCTTTGGAAAGTTAAAGCCATGCCATTTAACATGGTTGCAAGTTATGAATTGCAAGTTGTTTGGGCCTTGTAATACATGAAAACAAGCTTAGAAATGATTGAAATTACCTGGAATTTCCCAGAAAATAGTCCTGGGACTTTTAAAGGCTAAAAAATGGGACCTGAAAATGTAATTCTAGTCCTTTAGTAGGTTGCAACAGTTATGGAAAAATATGTACTTGGATGCAAACTAAATTTTACCATGGTGTTGGGTGGAATGATGCAAGGTATACGAATTTAAGCATTTATTAATTATAAATTTCAAGGTAATTAATCACGTGCAAGGTTACCACACAATTATGAACAAGGATGATTTTAGGGGCTAAATTTCGCTCATGGGCTAATTTTCCATGGTTTTTCCAAAAATGAGATTCGCCCAAATTCTATAGGATAGAATTATTTTACCTTAAAAATCGCCAAAATGTTATAAAAACTATAAAAAATACTTAGAAATTTGAATATTTAAAAAAAAATATCGCCAAACATTTATAGTTGACATATGAAGGATTAGTAATATTCGCCAAGGTTTCTACATTTTAAAATAAATTTCTATCCTTAAAATCATCCCTGGTTATGAAGGTCCTCTCAATCAAACTCACACCTATTGTCTCGTAACTATTCCACCTAAAATAACATGAGTGAGCTTGCATACACCACTTGGTCAGAAGGATGAGTGACCCATGCAATTCAGAGAAGGATGGAATATCCCCAAGTTCTCGTCACTGGCACTTTTGGGATCTTAAATCCGTTTGGATGGAAGAAGGATACCTGCACAAAGGAAGAGGATCAAGAATCCTCGAGGGAGTTTATTGATCTTACCCAAGGAGAGTAGCATTCTGATCCAAGCTAAGCTATTCAATGTTCGCAACTATGATATTTATCAACAAGATCAATTTGAAACAAAAGAGCTCACTCAATTGATACTAGATAGACAAATTCCAAGGGGGAATTGATGAAGATTCCCTAGCTTTGGCTCCTATTTTTCTAGAAATTGAAATGGCGAGATCACGTATTGCTTTGACAAGTGTGTCTCTTGGTAAAAAAATTGAAATCTATCTAGACTATATATATATATATATATATATATATATATATATAAGCTTTTGTTTCATGGGGTGGATCCCTATCTTTTGTTTTCAAATGTTTTACATTTTTTTTGGTTTTGGTTTTAGGAATGGATACCTTTAGGGGCTGCAACCAATAAGTGAAAATAAACAACACTACAAGTACTGTTTCACGCTCCCTACTAAAATTCACATTTACCACACTAGATATGATGGTAGGGAAAACCAACCATCACCCAATCATTGGGTTATGTGCCTTTAGCCTTCGTCTTAGGTAGTGTGGTACTTTAATAAATTCAATAAAGAATAAATGAAATCACCTATGCTACTTATCCCAAAGGAATGAATTTGAATCTCTTTCTAGGTCACATATCTGCCATCTGGAAAGGGAGCTTCAACTAGTTCCTTAGTTAAGGGTTGGAAATTATATAATGTAAATTTAAATTATGATAGTTACAAAGGAAAAATATTGACTTTTATGAACATAAAAAATTCTTGGAAAAACAAAGAATTTGTCTTGAATATGAAGTCTATATGAATAGTGGAGTGTGTGAAAGATTCATAAAACCAAATAAACTCAAAACAAATGAAAATAAGAGTGTGGAGGGGAGGATTTACATGGTTGTTCATTGTTTTTTTTTGCTGCCCTATTGACTCCTTTGCCTCAAACAAGTCTTCAAATGGTTACCTACCACTTAGGTGAAGTGTAATACCCACTTTTCCCCAGCTTATAAATATAACTATAACTTGCCAAAAGACTATGTGAATACTGAATATGTGTGGATGTTGGAATTGATGAACCTTTTTGTTATAAAAGGTAATGTATGTATTTCTGTTACTAAATAAAATGGATAGTGTTGCATAACTGCTGAGGGGGTTTTCCAAGGTAGATCATGATGTACGAGAGAGATTGTGAGGGGAACCAACAATGGTTGAGATGACCCCCACCAGACCCATACCTTACTGGATTTAAATTATTCAGACCTAGAACAGTCCTCTGGCCCAAAAAAATAAATTACCAGTCAGGCTGATAGTTGGGAAGTCCTACTCAAGAGTCAATGAGGAGATGGGAAGAGTACCCATATGAAAAAATTCCTGAACTGACCACGAAATGGGGATTTGAACCCACAAAATCTTGTTGAGGAGGGAAATAAAATAAGGGAATTCATGGGCATAGAAGAGGATACGAGGGAAATGAGTCTAGAGACCATTTTTCTGAAGAGGTATAGCAGGTGCAACTCTCTGGTTTAGAAGAGAAATGAAAAATGAGTTTATTCTGGGTACATAAATTTGCTAGGAAGTATCTTTAGTCCAAGATGATAAACGAGGTTGCAAGAAGATGAGTGATTGAGGAATCCCTCATCATAGACCCCCTTTCTTGGTAGAGGGAGAAACAATATGCTAAATTCCCATGGGAAGAGTAGAGTGATCTCTGTCCTTGGTTGTTGTTGAAGGAGAAGGAAGAGTCTCTCTTAGAGCATCATGATCTATCTAGGGGGTGGCCAACGATAAATCTATCCAGGAGTGGCCGTGCCTACGGTTGGGTGGAAAAGGGCACCCCTCTCAACGATTGCTTCACTATATGGTTTCTTGATAAGAATTCTTATACCCTGTGTACTAGGATTGAAATGATGGTTGGATGTCTATGTCTATGAATAAAATTTGCATTGTTTCATTAATATTAGAAATGCTTATTGTTCTTTTGTAAACCCCTACATTTGAAGGATTTCTATTTTCCTATTTTTAACAATAGGATAACTATTGGACATGGGTCTTCAAATAAATTTAGGAATAAGTTTATGATTTCTATACTGGTTGGAAAATCCTTAAGAGAATTTTCCCAAGGTATGATTTTGTAATGTAAGAGTCAGGGAAGACTTCGTTGGAACACCTTAGTCTTGTTGAACCTTTGAATTTACCTTGGAAGGTTACTAAATTCGATCTCTATAGAGGGAGGGAGCCTCCTTCAAACCATTCGTCTATGTGACTGAGGGATCATTTCCATGATCCTAACCAAATCATGACTAAGAGTCGAGTGTGTAGCCTCGAGACTTTTAAGGGAATCCATATGACCAGGGCCTTGGAATCCTTCACTAGTTATGAAAGGATATAAGCTTTTTTGGCTTCATAACTCCAAGAGTCCGAAGCTCCAGGATGTTATAACTTTACAACCTTTGAAACCAACAAAAGGAAACCTGTTGGTATGGTTACCAATGAGGTTGACCAACATCTGGTGGTTTCCTTAATTGTGAATGTGGGATCTGTCCCACTGTTAAACCTTGAACCACTTACAGGTCACAAAGTAACACGAGTCGTATATTTGAGGATACTTAGGATCTTCCTTGACCATTGGATCTACGTCATGGTTAGTTCGGAGTTGACCACTCTGGGAGAAAGGGAGTGTAAAATGGGTAGAAACCTCGAATTTCAAACTCGTGAAGTGACGGGAACCATATATCTGGGGACTCTTTGAGATCTCCCTTGAGCATTGTATCTATGCCGTGGTCAGTCCGAATTTGACCACTCTGGGAGAAAGGGAGTGTTAAATGGGTAGAACCCTTGAACACCGAAGTAGCGAAGCGACGAGGGCCGTCGATCCAAGGATGCTTTGGGATTCCTCATGACTATTGGATCTAGACCATGGTCAGTCCAACACTGACCAATCTGGGAGTAAAAAGGAAAATATACAACCAAACCCTTGAGTGCCAAAGCCACGAAGAAACGAAGGCCATTGATCGATGGATCTACATGGACCTATATCGATCATGGGATAAAAGGGGTATTTGGAGGTTGCTATCGGGAGTTTAGGCTTTAGATCTCTAGGAAATTTCGTAGGTAGGAGAGGCTAGAGACTCCCAGAGGTTGTCAGTTCGTAGTGACGTGGGACATCGATGTCACCTAGGGTGATGTGGACCCATGTTTGACATGGCATGTGTCACCTTGATTCATGCTTTTTATAGACCTTATATGTCCATTAGAACATGACATGTGCCACCCATTAATGGGGCCATGTGTCATCTCTTCCCTTTGACGCATGTCATCCCCTGGCACATGCTAGCTTGGCCTAAAAGTTGGTGGAGTACCCGGGACACTGGGAGTTTGGGACTTTGAGGAACTTGGGATGTTGGAACACTGGGGTAAATTGGTCGAAGGCTTGGACCTACCTGCCCATGTCTCTGCATGTAACATGCCACCACGTGTAAGTGTGGACCCTTAGAGAGTCCGGGGTTTCATAACTTCGAAGGTTTGGGGTGGTGTATTTAATAAGTTGAAAAGGCCGAAGGTCAGAACCACGTGGCATGATTCCAAGGTTTCGGGACTTCGAAGGATATGCAAATAGAGAAAAGGGAATTCAGTATCGAAGTGTTGAACGTCAAAATCCTGTAATCTTGTGCATTAAAAAATGGCGTAACTTCCAATTCATAGCTCGGATTTGAGCATGGTGACCATTTTTGGAAAGCTCTTGATGAGCATAAGAAGATGGAGATCTCGAGAAGAGGATCTGAGATCTTTGTGTAAAAGATTTTTTTTTATACCCCATCCATCTAATGGATACCTAAGGGGTCAGTGTGTTACAAAGTGGTATCAGAGTAGGAAACAAAACTTGGCTTGCTTGGGCTCATGAACGAGTCACATAAAATTTTTATTAGAGAACTTTTAAGGGGTAACCCCTATCTTACCCTATTCATAAGAAACTTATCTAAACCATTGCTAAAAAGAGGAATGAAACTTTATGTTGTTGTTATATGTTTGAAAGTATGAACTGTGTGTTTCTAGTGTTCCAAATAAAGAAGTTGATTTCACCTTACGATTTGTATGTCTTGTTCATAAACTAGTAGATAATTAACTAACAAAAAATGTTTTATCAGCACTCAAGCAATCAATGGACAACAGGAAAACTACAACGTAAAGTATGGTGACACACCATGAGTTGGGGGAAAGATCCCACAATAGAGAAGAAGAATTTGATGAGAGGAGGGCGGTGGAAACCCCTCCATATTTGGCTAAAACTGTAAGAAGCCTCATGGTGGAATTACAGAGTTGTAAGGTTGAAAATGAAAGGCTAATAAAAGAACAGGAAAAGTAAACTGAAATTAACACAGTCTTACTGCAAAGCCTATCAGATATACAAAGGCAGTTGCAACATGGAACAACATCCAATCATATGGACAAACATCATACTAAGAAAACCCAAATTCCACCTGAGATACAAAAGAATGGTCCTGAAAGTGGCCACACAAGGAGGAGCACCTCAAAGAAGTCCCAACATGGAGCCAAGAGACACTCATTGAAAGAATCCTCTAGTGAATAAACTGACAACTCCAAGGAATCTTCTAGTAGAAAGACTAGTTGACATTCCCAGAGGAGAATAAAGAAGAGGAAACATTCCAAGAGCCATGACCCTAAAGAGTTTAAGAAATCCAAACCACCCACTTTCGATGGAGAAATTAAGAAGGGGGAGGAAGCACAAGTTTGGCTTCTTGGATTGAAGAAGTACTTCAGAGTCCATGACTACTATGAAAACTTAAAGGCTCGAATAACCATTTTCAACTTGAATGGAAAGTCCTCCATTTGGTGGGAGGACCTTAGTAATGTGAAAGGAATCCATGAGAAGTACTTGTCATGGAAACAATTTGAGAAATACTTCAAGAATACGTATTTGTCAGAAAAATAATTTGATGGGAAGACCAAGGAGTTCTATGAACTCAAGTTAGGACAACTCACAATAGATTAATATATCGACAAATTTCTTGAGTTGATAAGGTATGTGCCCTACATAAAGGATGAAAAAGTAAAGATGCAACGATTTATTAGTGGACTGTCTCAGTCCTTCTGGGACAAAATTGAATTTGATGAACTCAAGATCTTAGAATATACTATCTGGCAAGGTATTGCTATAATAAATTCAAGAATAAGGCAGAACCTCATGAGCATTGGAAGAAGAAAAGTAATTCGGGATTCAAGAAGAAGGGGTTTAAATCCTCAAAGAACCATGGGAAAAATTCTAAGATGAGACTTCCTACTAAAAGTGTATAACAACAAAATTTTCCATCTCAGATTGGTAATAAACCCTTTGGAGAAGCCCTAGGTAATACTGATAACATAAAGAGAGAACCCTTGAAATGTTGGGGTTGTGGAGAAGAACATTTGTTGAGGGACTGTCCACATAGGAAAAAAAACAATAGGAGGGTTTACAACATTCAAGATGCTATCACAGTCAATGATGTGGCTAGGAGCATGCCATAATTTATGCATCCTTGGATAATAGACAAGCTGACCACCAAGCTTCAGTGGTGGAGATGGAAGGTATGATTTCCAACCAACTAGTTTCCATTTTAATCAACCTTGGTACTAATATGAGTTATGTTTCCCCTCAAACTGTTGACAAATGTAAATTGTAGCAAGTAAAACATGCTAAATCATGGCTAGTACAACTAGCCAGTGGAACCAAAACAAAGTTAATGGAGGTCATACCAGCATGCCAATTCATTATGAATAGATTACCCACCCAAGCAACCTTAAACATGCTCCCTTTAGGATATTATGACCTGCTGATTGGCATGGACTGGTTGGCTTCCCATAAAACCAAGTTGGACTGTTACAATAAATATTTGGAGTGTGAAGCTGCACAAGGGAGAAGAATAACCCTACAAGTAATTCAAAATCCTATCTCAGTGAGACAAATATCATCCCTTCAAGTGAAGAAGTATTTCAGAAAATGATTTCCTTTGTATGCAATGCAAGTGTTGAAATATGTTGAGAACAATAAACCAAGCCTAGAGGAAAATACCATAGTAAGAGAGTATAAATATGTGTTTCTAGAAGAGGTACGAGGTCTACCTCCAAGAAGAGATATTGAATTTTCATAGAACTTGTACCAGGAGCAGTGTTGGTGTCTAGAGAACCCTATAGAATGACTGCACCAGAGCTAGTTGAGATCAAACTACAACTAAAGGAGATGTTGGAAAAGGCTACACTCAACTTAGTGTGTCTCCATGGGCGTTATAACCCTAAATTTCACCATACATGCTTACCTAGCATCAGGCCAACTCATATCCATTCATTGCCAAAACATCTGTTGAACAACCTCTTTGAAAATCCTCTTAGGTAAAGGCACACACACCCTAACCCACTACTACACGCATGTGAATGCTGGTAGGCCTACTACAACCCGTGTTTACCTAACAAAACACAAAAATAGGAAAGTTGCCGACGAGACAAAAAGCTATGGGTCAGTTAACTGAAACTCCTGGCCATGCATGGCTGAGAGTTCGTCCAAAACCCTAGCTCCTTCTAGCCTATAAAAGAAGGGGTAGGGGTACCATTTGGAGGAGGAAAAATATAGCGAAGAAACTCTACCCATTTGCCGAATCCATTGTCCCAACCCTTTAGCCTTTTCTCAAGCCTAAGGAGAATTAATGCAAAGCAGTTGGAGGACAAAAGAAGAGGAGGAGCCGAGGATCAGGATCAAGGAGCGATGGCTGGTCTCGACTTTGATTGTAAGTTGATTCATTTTGAAAATAATAAAAGAATACTTTTCCCATCCCAATGCATGAGTTATCTATGATTTGTGTAATTTATGCTTAATTTCTAACCCTCAAGTAGAAAAGTAGCATGCATGCGTACTGTTTTGTCTTGATTGCAGGTTAACTTTGGAAGGAGCAGCGCAAGTAAGAGGGCAAAGCACAACGGAGGATCTACACCAAACATCACTAAAAAGGTTAATAGTTCCTTTCCATGCATGTATCGTGAAAGAGGGGTTTAAGTTTTGGGTGGTAGGTTAAAAAGTCATTTCTTTATGGTCAAAATCTGCATGCAAGTCTGACCCTAGTTTGCTAGTCCGTAGGGTATTTTTCCCAACAACAGAATTGGTGACCGTACTGGGGAGGATACTCTTTAGGGTTTTCCGGATTTAGTTTAGGTTTTTTGGGTAGTTTAAAGGATTAGATTTTCTATTTCTTTTCCTGTCTGTTTTTTGTTAGGTCTGAGCTAGCAGGGAACCTGGTTCTTTATACCAGTTTTTTCCTTGACTGTTGCTTGACGGTAATTATCGGGACACATAGGGGTACACGCGGCCTGCAGAAGGCCTGCACGCATGTACCTGCGCCCTAACCTCCTACAACACACATGTGAATTCTAGTTGTAGAGGTTTCAGTAGCGTGTAGGAGTCAGAGAGCTTGAGAGGCCGTCCTCCTCTTCCCTATCAGAATTATACATTCTCAGGGGGCTTTTTGGATCCTGTCTGAGTCTTGCTGGTTCATAGTCTTGTCTCAGTTTTCTTTATTGCATTTTGTTATTTCTTGCAATTATTTTTCTTTTCTGTTAAGAAGAAGCATCCAAGCCTTTAAGAGACCCTGGTTATCAATACCAGAGGCCTCTTCCTGGTTTGGGCTGCCTGTGTTTATTTTTGCCTTAGAGTTTATACATACACGCAGCCTGTCCAAGGTCAGCCCGTGTGTACACGCGCTCTGTTGTATCTCAGCACGCGTTCACACGCGTGCTATTTCAGTGACAGAGGCGTGCTTGACAAGCTTCTTTTCAGTCAGGGTGGGGTAGTCATCCCCTCCTGTGGTGAGAAGTGTTCCTCTCAGGTGGTTGAGTCTAGGGTAGAACAGTCAGTAGGTTAGGGCCTCTTACCCTTAGCCTGTTTTTTCTTAGTTGATAGTTGATAGAAAAGATAAAAAAGAAAAATTTTGTTTTATGGTTTTTAGA
>ML801672.1:181028-240223 GCA_009831015.1 Picea engelmannii
GTACCAATTCAATTTTACGAACGCCTGTCAGTGCCTCACACAACTATGGAAACAAACGCTGTTACTTCCTCTGGGAATTCTTCCATTCCCACCACCGTTGCTACCACAGGAGAAGCATCTCCTAACTTGCCATCGTCGGTCCGGGCCACCATGGTCTTGGCCACAACTACATCCCATAGTGGACCGACCCCATCTATCGTGGCGGCCACAACTCTCTTCACACCTAGTGCGACAGGCTCTCCGTTCTCGTACGGTATGCCTACTTCGGGCACAAGTCCTGCATTCACTCACTCCACTTTATAGACTTTGGGTCTTGGGGCAGGGAGCTCTAACACTCCTTTGCAAGGTCAAGTTGGGGGCATTCCTGTCCCTTTCAATGATTTTCCTTACACTGGAGGTCATATCTCTCCTTCGTCCCCTTCGCTTGGTGGTCTGCATCAGCAGTCCGCCGGGAAACCTGCACACATGAGTTCATTTGGAGCTGGGAGTCAAGGAACACCTACGCACACTATGCCGGTAGGTTCGTTACCATTTGTTTGGAATGGGACGTTTGGTAACAACACTTTCGCATCCACTACTTTCCCATCTGGGGGCACTCCCATGTTTGGACAGTCTACTCCGGCACAGGGTACTATTCCTGCGTCGGGGGCACATATACTAGGACCTTGGAACTCAGGACAAGGATTCGTTCCCTCCTCTGGAATGTCGTTCTGGGGTAATTCTTTCCACAATAAATGGAACCCTGGATAGACTACTATGCCTCTCCCGTCAGGACCGGCATGGGGTAATCCTTCCCAAAGTCCGTGAAGCATGATGAATGCCCAACATCCTATGTCCTTTATGGGGAATCAACCAATGATGTCTCCACAGATGCAAAATCCTTACGCTGGTCAGGGCCATGGTTTCTACCAGAATCCGGGCCAACAGCCAAACTTTTCCTGGCAACCTGGTGCCAGTCAAACTCCAGGACCCTGTTTCCCAAGCTATCAGCAACAACCCAAACTACCATTCCTGGTGACATTACACTTACCATATTTGACAAGGTTGTTAAATGATCCTATTTGTCACGATCCACGTTGGCCTCCTATGCCAATGAAGTTGCCTTCGGACATTCCAAAGTTTGAGGACAAGCCTAATGAAGATCCAGGTGATCACGTGACTACCTTCCACCTTTGGTGTTCATATAACTCATTGAAAGATGACTCCGTCCAGTTGCGATTGTTTCAAGGCACTCTTAACGGGAGTTCCGCGAAATGGTACATCGAGCTTGATCACTCAAGATACTCTTCTTTTCGTGAACTGGCAATGGCCTTCCTTAACCATTTCCAGTTACCTGTAAGATACAATGCTGGCACAGAGTTGCTCGTCAATTTCGAACAGACAACAACGGACCATATCTCTATTCATATCCGAGAGTGGAGATGCCGGAAGAGTCCAATCAAAGTACCAGTCCCACCAGCATTCCTGCTTGAGTGGTTCCTTAAGTCTCTGGTCCCACAATTATCCAAAGACGTCATAACTTCTGGAGTTTTCTCCGAAGAAGATGCCATCATGAGGGCTTAACAGTTTGAGCTTATCTATTCTCAGTCTAGTTTATTATACAACATCCTGTCAGATGCACCACAATCGATATTGGATAAAACTAAATAGAGAGCTGGACCACATGCCGATGGTATTGTTGGTTCAGCACAAACCAAGCCCGCTGAACAATTGACAAAGCAATTGCAACAGTTATCTATAAAACACTCATCAGCTAGCCAGACTACTGCTTTGGCTGCTCCTCCTACCCAAACGTCGGAAGTACACTCCGTGTAGATGACTAACCCAAAGGCCACCCATCAGCCTGAAGGGAAGAAAAAACAATGCAAAAAGAGTAAAGGGGAGAAAAAACCCACTGATAATTATGGCGAGGGCACCACGGAAAAACGAAAGGCGAGGTATCCATGAAACTTGTGTGTGGAAGACCACCTGACCCATCTATGTCCTCGACTTGCAGAGGCCCAAAATTTTGTCACACAACAACAACAAGCCATGTTGACTAATCCTTTTCAACATGGGAAAAATTTAACTCAAGCCTCTACAAGTGCCGAAGGGGGCAGCCAAGAAACCTGCCCTCCCCCAAACAATTCCTCATCCGCGAACGTATATATAGTTAGGGGTGATGCTTTAATAATGACTAGAGCACATGACTATAGTAAACCAAGCGCCTCTGAGAAGGGTAAAGAAGATGAGATCCCATCTCTTCCTCTACAGATTGAGAAGACGTTAGGTGAAACAATGACACGCATTCCAAAAGGTGCATTTAAGAAAGCTTCTCACAACCCAAATTCAAGGGCCGCCCAGAATTACTCTATGGTGGAAGATTTATCACAAACCCCTTGTGCCATGTTCACGTTGGAGGTCCTTCAAAGCTTCCCTGCTCAGAGGAAAGCCTTGTTAACTGCTTTAGGCTCTACTGAGACTTGTAACCCGGGTACCATCGTGCTAGATACAACCAACTTAAAACCTCGTCTGCCTTACCATGTAGCATTTCAGATAGTAGTGGCTCATCCCACGAAAACTTTTACACAAAATATCTTTCACACGGTGGTCGACGAGGGTGCCTCGACATGCATTATGTCATTAGCATGTTGGAAGGCCATTGGTCAGCCCACTTTGTCTCCATCACCTTCTCTCCTCACTGTGTTCGATGGTCATTCTTTCTAACCACATGGCATCATCCCTTTTTTCCCTGTGCAGTTAGGAGGGAAGACCATGTGCGTTGAAGTAGAGGTAGTCGATGCCCCCCTCGACTATAATCTCTTGTTAGGACAGAGTTGGACTTATGCTATGCAAGCTATGGTTGCTACAGTTTTCTGAGTCTTGTTGTTTCCACACGAGGGTCAGATAGTGACCATCGATCAATTGTCCTTCTCTAGACTTGACCCATCTTTGGGGGCATCCACGGTTCCCATGATTGATAATCCTCAACCAGGTGTCGTTAATGTAGGAGTTGGTTTGTGCCCGTCTTTGATGGGTACCTTCGATTACCCACCTCCTCGCGACGACGTCAAATTTATATCTAATCACCATAAGGCTGAGATTTTTCAAGTTTTGTCGTTTCGCACAACTTACTTTGAGGATCCTTGGATTCTTCCTTCCCCATCAGCTACGATGGATGAGACAGGGCACTCCGGCATGTCCATGCCCTTGTCGGTTGCTGAAGTCGCGTACTCTTTAGTCCAACAAGCTTCAACTAACCCCGATCTGACTCCCACACAAGAGTTAGATCCACTTCTAGAGCCTATTTGGGCTTAGGGTTCTCTCGCTAACATCGATTCGTTAGACTTAGTCTTGCCTTCTGACGAAGCAGTAATCGAAGCAATGACTAGTCCAAACAAACCTTGGGAAGATATTCATCACAGATCATATTTCCTCCCAAAGTTAAGCCGAATGAAAGCAGGAGAATTCACCGTGACTATGACTGAAGATAGGTCTTGTCATACTAATCCCTTAGCTACACACAAGATCTATGTTGAGGGTAATATGGCAGCCATTTCTGAAATGATGCACCGGTTACCCTCTGCAGTATCTGTTCCATGTTGGGTAGGGGGTAATTGTCTTTCCTTGAGCTCCTGTTCAGGTTCCTGAAATCAACACAGAATCTGATTTCTCCACTTTTCTTCCTTACTGGGACCAAATTGGCCACCCATTTGGAAAATCTCAAGGGGACGATAATTTGGGCATCTAGCAATTTCTTCACTTCTTTCTCCATGATAGGTAGAAACATGGGATTTATCTGTCTTATCTTTTTCCTGAATGGCTTAGCCTCTTCTTTCAGTGGGATCTTGTGCTCGATGAAAGATGTGTCATAAGTCTTGAGGTCTTCATAGGCCCACACAAACACATCAACGAATTCCTTTAGTAACTCAGTATATTCCGCCCTTTGCTCATTGGTCAGGCTGCTTGATAATTTGACAAACTTAGGCTCCTCCTGTGTACCAATGTTTCATTTGGCTGTCTCAACATCTTTATTTGAAACACCACCCTTTACTGCCACATCATTCTTGTCGAATAGTCTTTCTAAAGGGACTAGTCCCCCTGGAATGTGATTTCTAGGCAGCTGAATAATCTGGTGATTAACAATTTTATTCAAGAATACCTCAGAGGGAGGGTCACCTTCAGGATTAGGATCTTGATAGATGTGCAATGCCGAAAACTCATCGATGGACTAAAGAAATTTTTTAATTTTAATATCGTCCTCAAATACCTCCCAATGCTTTACATTGTCCGGGATGGATGGCCTATATCTTATTTCAACCTCGCCATGGATCTTAGGCGACAGAGAGATCCTGAACAGACTAGCTGAGACTGCTAAGGAGTCGGCCGAGGCACTTTCTTCCCTTGGGATAAAAGTATGTTGAAAGCTGAGAATAAATTATCAATCGGGTCCCATACCTCGTTTCTGTAACTCCTGAGCCAAGGATGCTTGGCCCGATAAATGTTCCTGACCTATTGGATTATCAATTCAACATCTCCGAACACTAACACCTCTTCAATTCCCATTTATTTTGCAGCCCTCATACCAAGAAAAAGAGCTTCATATTCCGCCACATTGTTGGTAGTTTCAAATTCCATCTTGTATGACAGGGATATGGTCTCTTGACAAGGCGATATGAAAATCACTCCAACGCCTGCGCCTATACTGGAGGAATCTCCGTCAAAGAACATCTTCCAAACAGAGGTGGTTGGAGGAGGTATCTGCTGGTTAAGAATAGGCTGCTTTCTTATCTGCAAAGGGACCTCAGGAGTTCCGGTGATCTGTAACAAACTAGACCCTAAGTCGGTGTCAAGTGCAAAGATGGGGTGGTTAGTGGGGTTTTCTTCATCACTGACAACATAGGCTAGCTGGGCTTCTCTGTACAATATCCTGTGTTCCCCTCCAAAGACCAGAATGGTGGTGCATGTGAGATCCATCTATAACATTCCTCCAAGTCTTTTAATCCAAGACCTTGACAACAACATGCCAAACTTGGGGGGAACGCCAGCTACCACAATATCCATGACCACACTCTTCATGGGCAATTGAAACAAAGAAACCACCAAGTCTTTGATGACACCTAGACACTGGACTCTCCTTGAATCAAAAGAATACAAATCATGATAAGATTTTGTCACCTCCAGTCCCAACTCTTCCATTACTATTTTGGGCATAAGGTTACGGGAAGCTCCTGAATCCATGAGGCAATTATGCAACACTTTATCATGTATGTTCAGGGAGGTGTAGAAGGGAGGGGACGAATCATCTCTGTCTTCTACCATGGGACCTAGGATGACAACTGGTTTCTCATCTTGAAGGTTCATTAAGTCAGAGGGAGGCTGGGGGGACTCAGATTGAAACAACTTGGAGAGGGATCTTTTGAAGTTCTCATTTTCAACCAGCTCTGAGAGGGGAATGGGAATTTTGATCTTTTGAATTTCATGCTCAAAATTAAAGGAGGAAATCGGCTTAGGAGCTTCCCTTACCTCAGAGACAGGTTCTTTGACCGCCGACGAAGCATTCTGAGCTTTCTTTTCTTTAGTAGTGATTGTTGCAGACTTAGTAGGCCTTTCTTCTATGAGGGGCTGGTCTTGGCTGTCAAAGTCTCCTTCTTTCTTTCTTGACCTAAGATTGTATCTATTAGAGGTGTGACCGGCCTTTTCTCCTTTACCTAACTCATGAATTTGGATGTTCATCAGGGATTTTTCATATGCAGACTGAGTCAAATGGGGAAAAGGAGGAGCTTCTTCAACACAATGAATTTCGGGGTCAAACTCATCTATCTCTTCCCCTCCCTCATGAGTAACCAGGTTATTTTGGAGAGGGGTTTGAATCCTTTGATCTTCTCTGTCTGTTTCCCTTTGTTCCCTTGGGAAGGCCCATGGTCCATTGTTATTAGGTCTCCTAAAACCTCTACCATCAGCATTCTGGGGATTTCTGTACATGGGCTTCCCTTCTAACTCCCACCTTTCCATTCTAGTGGAAAGTGACTTTAGTATTCTAGCTGTCTAACCTATCTGAAGGGGTAGGGGAGAGGAGATGAATGAGGAAGCTTCATGCCTCTGCCTGGATATGTTTCTACCAACAATGTTCCTAAGTTGGTCAATAGCCAATATATTAGATTCTATTTCCACGGATGAATCTTGCATATGGGCTAGAGTAGTGGCTCTTCTTTCCCTCAATAGGAGGCAGAAATTGGGATCGAAGGCGCTAGCATAAGAGATCTTTGCAGAAGCTTCGGAGGGCTTTATGTTAGTAGGGATTTTGTTGTACATTTTATTAAATCTCTTGGAGAAGTCGGAGACAGACTCTCCTTCCTTTCTCTTCAAAGACCCAGTCTCTATCATGTAATACATGAAGTCTTTTTTTATCTCCCCACTGTCTTAAAAAGGCATTATCTAAAGCTTCGATCCCATCAATAGATCCAGGGGGCAAGGCATTAAACCATTTTCTAGCCTCCCCTTGGAGACTATGGACAAAAATTCTCATCCATACGTCTGCGTGCATGATAACATTATCATCCGTGAAAGTGTAAAAGGCTTCTAGGTGTTCTTCTGCAGTTATGTCCCCCTCGCCTATAAACTTGGGCAACTGCTTAAGGTATCCATCTGTTGGGAGGTCATTGAGAGGCCGAGGTAAGACAAGAGGAGCATACCTAGTAGCTATTATAACCTCAATTATGGTCATGGGGGGATTTTCTCTTGCCATAGGGCTATTATGTGGAGGAGAACTGGGAGGAGAAGGAGCTCGAAAAGGGGATACTAGGGATGATATTCTAAGGGGAGTGGGAAACAATAGGGGATTTAGGGAGAAGGCTAGTGAGCTTAAGTCAGCTGATGTTTCCCCTCGCACAAAAGCGACAATAGTAACAAGAGGAGGAGCGGTAAAGCCAGGAGTGGGGAAATATTCTGTGATCCTGGGTTTGCGCCAAGGTACAACTTCACGAGAAATGGGAGTGACAAGGATTTCTCCCTCTAATCCTAGACCAGGGGGGGAAACCTCAACATGAACACTCCCGAAATTCAGGAAATGGGAAACTTCATAAAGCGGTCTGCTAGGAAACTGAGGAGGAGAAAATGGAGTCCTTACAGAAGGAGATGGTGGATTACCTGGTTCAACGGTGATAGATTCTCCTTTAGAGGCCTTTCCTTTCCTGAGAACCACCTCCAGATCAGTTTCAGGTGCAGCTAGAGGCAGTTGTGGATGAGACCGCGTGTGTCTGCCTTTGAAAGACACAATTACCACGACAGGTTCGTCACAGTGGAGTCATCACAATGGAGTCGCCAGGTGCACAGTAGCAATCTTCAAAGGCTCTGATACCCAATGCACCTTCAGAATCAGAGGCTCAATGTTGTTCAATCCCGAGGAAAATTTTCAACTTCGTCCCCGACAACGGTGCCATAAATGTTGGCGACGAAAGTCACTCCTGGATTGCAGCAGGAGCAGAGCCCGACGCCCATTAGTTTTTTATGTCACGATAGTTTTTAATGGGTGATCAAATGGGTAGAGACTCGGGAAGATATCACTCAAACTCAAGGAGTGGGTCCGGCATGCAAGGAACAAAGGAGGTCTTGATCTAACTTGAATCAGTGGGTTGATTTGAAAATGAGCAGATTGAAGACTTGGTGAGGGGAGTGGAAAAACTACCTCAGGCAACAATCCTTTCAGTAACTTGTAGAAGAAAAAATCTGAATGCGAGATCCTCTGGTTCAGAGCTTCGAGGAACTGAGAGGGGGTACTTGACTGGATTCTCCAATTCCAAGTCGTTCATCGCTAAGAAAAATCACAGGGACCGATTAGAAACAGTGCAACTGTTATAGTGATCAAACTCTACATCATCCTATAACAGTTACCACTCAACTGGATTCTCCAATTCTGAGCCGTTCTAACACAGTGTAAACAAAGACGCGAAATAAAAATTGACATTCATAAGACAATAAGTCTCAAGAGTCCAAACATAACCAAGAAAATAGTGCTTCATTAAAGTTTACCACCAGGATCCTTACTCAACCATCGATGCTTTACAAAATACAAAGACTGAGTCTATATACTTAGAAAATTCTCCTAACAATGGCGTGCTCAGTCATCCACGACTTGGTGTCCTTTCAGCCAAATTTGGACGGGTATTCTTTGTCAGATGCCACCTTAATTGCGCATGGATCCTACAAGAGGAGTAGCTGAGCCATTAAGTGCCGAACTAGTGTGTGTAGACTTCCTCCGGCTGGTCGAAGACTCAACATGTCTTCTTTAGAAAAATGGGTACACAGGACCCTCTCGAGCAGACCACTTGCCAGATTATCCATACTCTGCACTTAATGCCTGAGGAGAGGTTTCAACCACCCCTTCTCGTCTTCATTTACTCCAAGAGAAAACCAGGATCAAGGTCGGATCAGATGGCGCATCGAGATCACGATGATCCTTTCAGCAACTAGACTCAACGCCTTTGGCCCCTTTTTCATGGCTCCTTTCTTTCCCAAGTGACCACGAGCTGCGACCCTATGTCTATTCCCAAAAAACTTTCGGTGTTCGCAAATGGAAGGAGTTAATCCTTTCTTATTCATATCTGCGATGAGAAAAACGCTGAGATGGCCTAATTGGGCGCCACGCATCCCTCTTAGATCTGACGGCCCTGAACTTACTTGGTGATGCTGCAGGCTCACCTCTGGGTACTTTTGGCACTCTGGGGTTTGGGGTTTCGGGATGTGAGATGATGAGGGACTTTCACCCTTCGAACTCCTAACTGCCGATATGCCAACTAGATCTCGCACTATGCGTCATGGGATCAGACGACCCAGATTCAGTCTCAACATAAAGCCTCTTTCTTTGACATTATACATCGGTCAACTTGCTAGCCTCGATATTTCGACGACCGTTGATCTACTCTTATGGATGGATATGGGCTGATGACATCGTAATTCCACCTGCCCACTTGATTGGAAGCCTCAAAATGAGATTTTTTCCATGCTGCGCTCGGGCGCTTCTTGTGCAACTTGCAGACTCGAATACTTTTGTGCCTAGAACAAGAAATGTCACTAACATTCATACTCCTCATCAATGTTTTTATCTCTCACCCTTTGACATTAATGGAAAAGGGTATCTCTCCTTGGGGATGCTCCCCCTATATTCATACCTATGATTAATTTCTCTCTCCCTTTGAAAAGTATTAACCCCCCCAGTCGATCTGATATTGTACCTTCTCTAACAAATCATGGTTAAGAAAATAACTCTCCTTGTGGGTATGCCTCCCCCTATCTTGTCTGCAAGATTTCGTGTAATCACTATGAAAAATATGCTATCGCTACAATCTGCTTTTGCTGGGGATGTTGCCACTCTACTAGAACACTGATTAACTGATCAACAATGCTGCATCAATAATACCATGATATTCTATTCCTATGATGATCCTTGGACTTGTCCATGCATCATACATGCATCAACATGTACCTCAACCTATTGGATTTATTTTCCATTGGTGCTTCCTCGTGTAATCAACTGACATATATGAAAAGAATTCAAAAATAAGCATTCAAATATTCTTGTGTCATTATCATCCATTATGATAATGTTCCTTTATCTCTAAACCAGTCTATGAACCAATCTATGAATCCATATTTGTCCATACTGTCCAAGACTCTGCTACTCAACTGTCCATAATGTTGAACCATCTATATTAGCTACTAGATAGACTCCCCCTGTCTAATATTCATATTACCTGGGAGTCTCCAAGACGAATGGATCAGAACAATACCCACTCTGATATAGAGTTATATTCCTCTTCATCAGTCTATACATCTTCCCTTTCATTCTCTTTCTAAATTTTGTCATCATCTTGAGTTTTGACATCTTCTTCATCCTCCACTTGAATTCTGACACTTTCCTCTTTGCCTGTAAAGTCATCATGTTCTTGTGCTACTACAAATCCTAAAAGTACAATTCCTTGGACATGTTCTTCATTTACCTACTCCTCTCTCTTTTCACTTCTTGTCCAAACCTTCTTATGTCCCACATCAACATTTTCTTTCATGGGAGACCTCATCATGCTTCTACAATTTCAAATTATTTCTCCATAGTTGTGGCATTTGTAACATTCAATATTTTGTGGGGCCACACAAGAATTTCTTTCCTAATAAGCCCTACAATCTGCAACCTTATGTCCAAATTTAGTACAATAAAAGCAATGACCATGTAAAATAAATTTACATACCTGGGAGTAAATGATTTTCCTTGTGGTGTATTCCTTTTGTAATTCTACCTTGGCTTATCAAGATCTTCTATTTAGTTTTTTCTTTCATAAAGATTGAAGCTTCCTTGCTTCTTGAATGTAAAGGGTCTTTTGTATTCATTTATTTCTGATTCATGTTGACCATGATTCCTTCCTTTGAGAACTTCTGCATAACTCTTTTATTTTGTTTCTTTCGTCATGGATATTAAACCTTTATCAATCTTCATTTGTTTGTATCTTAGTCCAGACTTGTCATAGTATGGCCTTTGATTTTTGATGATCTTATCCAATGTCTTGGGGATATATTGTTGCATGTCCTGTTTCTACTTCCAACCTTTCAATCATCTTGTCCTTCTCTGCTAGTTGACTTTTGAGTATTTCTTCAATCCTTTTGTCCTCTTCTACCTGGAATTTCAACTTCGTAATTACCTGGTTGACTTCCTCTGATTTGAGATTCCGAGTTTCATTTAGTTCTTTGTTGAGTAACTTGTTTTTATTTTTTTCTTTCCTCTGTTCTTCTAAGGAACTAATTAATTATTCTCTGAGATTGACTTCCCCTTCTTCTTCTGAACTGTCGGAGTTTTTTTTTTTACTTTTCTTACCCATAAATAGTACCTTTTATGAATCATTGTTAGTTTCATCATCTTCACTAGATGAGAAACTATCTTTTCTTGAGTACATATTTTTCTTCAAGGCTTTCTTTTTCTTTTTCCAGTTTCCTTTTTGATATCTCTATTCTTTCTTGGGCTCTTCCTCTTCACCACTATCTGAATTTGTGGCATAAGGACACTTATTTTCAAAATGACCAATTTTACCGCAATTAAAACATTTCAATGGAAGCTTACCTTTATATTTACATATTCCATTTTGCAACTTTCTTACACATTTTTCATTTCTTCATCTACTTTTGAGTCGTCACTGCAACTAGATTCTGACTTTGGATTTTGCTTGCTCTTTTTCTTTGTCTTCTTGGATTCTTTGAATGATGATTCCTTTGTAACTTGATTTTCCTGTTCTGTTATCATTTCATATTTTGTGAATATTCCATGTATCTCATCCATGCTTATCGAATCCAGATATGTTCTTTATTCTAGTGCTGAGATCTTAGGATCAAATATCATTGGAATAGATCTTAGTACTTTTTGAACAATTATATATTCATCAACTTATTTTCCCAATCTTTTGAACACATGCTGAAGGTGATCAGGGTGCATACAACTGGAAAGAGTCACAGGATCTTAAGTAAGAGCTAGTGCTAGGTTCCTAAAGTATGAAGAAAGTTCCAGATCAACATTCTAGAGGTTCATATCTACTACAAAGGTTTTGGTATGGGTATATTTTGTCTTGATGTTTGGAATTGCTCATGGTGTGGTGAATGTTTGAGGCATTCTTTGTATGGTTGTATTGATGTCCGAATATGGAAGATTATTGGTTGAGTAGTTCAGTTATGTTCTAATTGAGGAATATCCATAATCTGTGATGGTGTATGGTTGAGGAGTTTGCATAAGTTGTTGGATGGAATATATATATTTTTGATTAGTTATGGTATAGGTTGGGCAGTCTAAGGTAGAGTGCAGTGAAAAATAAGAAGTGGATGTGACAGAGGCAGAAAGGGTGTGAATTTCCATAAGGATGAAGTTTCTAAAACCCTAGTTTCTAAAGGTGTATGCAGGCTGACAGTGGGACAGGGCATGCACATACATGTGTTGTAGTATAGGAAGGTCACGTACATATGCAATGTGAAATATAAATAGGTCACATACCTATTGACTGATTGGTATCTGTTTACAAGTTGAGTCTTGTACTTGAGGATTGAATTCCTCCTCTCAGTGGTGCTGAGATTTGTAGGCTGAGTCTTGCATTGAGAGTTGGTGATCTTGTTGATTTGTTGCTGAAAAACCCCCAAGGATTGTTTTCCATAATATAAAAGAAAATTATACATATATCTTGTGTTCCTTATGTTTATTGTGGTGATGGTTATTGATGATGTTTGCTGCTGAGATATGTTTACATACAACTTGTTATAAATAAAAGCAATATTAATAACTAAGGTGTTTTGTAAAGGAGTAAAAATATCCCTACACTGATTCACCACCCCTCCGCCCCCCCTCAGTGTGGTCAACGTGTCCTATAATTGGTATCAGAGCAAGCCTTCATCATAATACTTACAAGCTTGAAGGATATCCATGGACACACAAATGTATGAACATGCAGATGAAGTTCCCCTCTCCGATGAGACATATCACTCGACATGGAGAATAGAAATGAAAGGGTTTTTGAAGGAAATAGGAAAATGTATTTGGAATGAAATTATTCATGGATCAGTTCCCTTAAAGAATAAGTCAAATTTTGTAGCACAAAAGGAAGCAAAGAAGAATGATGCATTATCTCTCAAGACCATTTTCAATGGACTCTCAAGTTCTTTCAAAGAAAGTACTTCCATGAAGGATCTATGGCTGAAGCGAGAGAAGGTATAGAAAGATAAATAAGACAATCCCATGAAGGAAAATGAAGGTAAAGACTCTCCAAAATCTTTTGATTACAATACTAGTCCTAGTGAAGTTGAATGTTCTCTTACAAATGAAGAAGAAGATATAGTATAAGTTTTTATATAAGAAGAAGAAGAGTTGTTGAAGTTTAAAGAAAAAATTGTATTTGAGTTAGGTGATATTAGCATGGAAATAGTAAATTATTCAATTGCTTTTGAGTATCTTGAAAATTTCGTTAATGAATTCCTAGAAAAAATCCAGATAATATCATGGAACTAAAGCAAATTGTCATAGAACAACAATAAAGTAAAAAGACTCAATTATAATAAAAAGAAAAAGAGATCAATAAACTAAAGAATGATCTAACTAGTCAAGAAAAAGAAAGGAATAAGGTAGATGATGAACTTAGAAAAATCCTTGAAGATCTTAAAATCAATGTAAATTTAAGGACTCAACTTGAAGAAGCCAAAAGGGTTGATGAACTATTAAAGAATCAAGTAAATGAAAAGGAAGATTCATGCCATAAGTTGGAATATGAATTTGTTGATCTCAAAAATAATGTAGAGAAGTGTAATACTCATATCAAGTTCATAAACAATTCAACAATATTGAATCAAATCTTGGATAGTCAAAGATCACCAAATGATAAATCAGGTCTTGGATACAACAAGGAAGCTACACATCTTGAAGCTAACACTTCTAAGAAGCATGAGGTAAGTCCTTCATTCTCAAAAGGTGGAAGCAAGACTGTAAGTCAAGTACCTACACAAAGCAAGGAAAATTTCAAAAGAATGAAGCAAGGAAGAAAACAAGAAGCCATATTTACACCCCAAAACGAATTCAAAAGAGAGACACCTTCAAGGAGGACACCAAAACAAAGGTATGGAAATGTTTTTCATGGTCACTTCTTATCATGTAATGAATATGGTCACAAATATTTGGATTGAAAACATTATGAAAGAAAATATGTTGGAAGGTTTCATAACACCCTAAGGTGTTGGATATGTAATCAAGTGGGACACATTGCTTCTCATTGTCACACCATGATATGCTACAGTTGTAGTGGGTTTGGCCACAAATCCGAGGATTTCTGGAACACAAGAAGATAGTCCATGAAGAGTGCTTCATATAACATGATAAAAAGAAAAAATGAAGCTAGGAAGGAAGAAAATGTTGAAAATATGGAAGTTGAGAGATCAAGTTCTGAGAAGTTGGGACACCTCCAGAAGTGGATGAAGAAGACTGGACAACCATAAA
The DNA here is from genome assembly GCA_009831015.1 of Picea engelmannii. NCBI lineage: Eukaryota > Viridiplantae > Streptophyta > Pinopsida > Pinales > Pinaceae > Picea > Picea engelmannii. Next base: position 195,016 of record ML801672.1, read on the forward strand.
AGAATGGCAGCCATGAGGCAAGGTCAAGCTTGACTTTTTCTGAAGCATACACAGGCTCCTGTGGGATAATTCGTATACATACACGGGCTCTTGTGGGATAATTCACATACATACGCGGGCTACCTATAACAAGGTCGCGTACATACGTGATCTGTCTATGGAACATGCTGCGTACATGTGGTAAAATCCTTGAAAATAAGGCTATGAAAAAGAGTTGCAGCATGGTTTGATGATATGACTTTGTTTTGCAGCGTGTGACATGGTTTGTTGTAGGTTTTCATGATTATATGATGGCATATGTGTTTGATGTATGTGTGGTGATAATATGTGGTTGAGTGTTGAAGCATTTGCTTGATGTCTATCTTTGATGCATGGTACTAACCCTAGAGTGTGTATTGAGGCATTTTCTATTGAGGAACAATGCTGGTTATGACAATGATGATATGCATGTTGTTTATGGGACAATTCATGTTGATGTGATGTTAGCTAGAGATATATCATTGATCTATTGAGGCATGCTCTTGACACATGTATAGAGGTGTTATTGATGCATTAAAATTGTTTTTTTGAGGCATATATGTTATAGTACATGGATGGTACATATGCGACCTCCATTTATATATCTTATGATGTATTGTTATAGGCATATTTGTTGGATGTCTTTGTGCATGCATTTGGCATGTTGGTTGAGCTACATATTGGGACATGTAGTTGATGAGTTGATGAGGTGGTGATGTTGTGCATGATTGATGAGTTATAACATGATGCATGATTGGTACATATTTGATACATTATTTAAGGAACTTGCTATTTGTATTGTTGGCCCATAGATTGATGTGACATATGTGTAAAGATATCTTGATTGTGGTACATCATATTGAGGTTTAGTGCATGGGTGATGCACTTCCTTGGTATCGGTGGTGATACATGTTTAGTGCATGGTTGATGCACTTATAGATGATATATGATTGTGGGTGATAGTACTTGGTTAAAGTACATCATTGATATTACTTGTTTAGCATATACTTTGGTTCATGATGTATGGGATAGTTGAGACACTTGTTTTGGTGCTTGGTCGATACATTGATTGATGCTTAATGGTTGAGATACATTTCTTGACTCATGGTATGTGACACTTGGTTTGTGGTAAAGGAATATCATGAGTGATATTTCACATGGATAAGGTACATAGCTTATGGATGTTGGCACATGTTTGGTACATGGATTGGATGAATATATTGATGAGGTCATGGTACATACTTGGTGATGTTAGTACATGATGAGACACATCTTGGTGATGCGATGGTTCATGGTTATATGCATGGTTTGGAACATGATTGAGGATTGTTAGAGGCATTTGCTGGTGATATTGATACATCCTTAGCACACAGTTGGCACATGTTCTTGGCATCTGGTCGATATGCTTCATTGATGCTATTTTGTGGTATATTGTATGGTGTTGATGTACATGATTTATGTTCATGGTTGTCACATGGTATGGAACATGGTGCACATGGTTGATTCTTTTTTCATGATTCATTTTTGACATATATTTTTCTTCATGATTGAGGCATGAGATAGTATGTATGATTGACATACACTTGATGTATGGTATAGAATGATTTTGGATGATTGATGCATGGATAGGTCCAAGGATTGTCATAGGAAGCAAAGATCATTCTTGAGTAGTTGTTCTATGTTCCAGTTGAGAAACAAAATTTGTAGTAGAAGCAGATTACAGTGGTAGCATATTGTTCATCTTTCAATGAAGATAGGGGGAGACATACCCACAGGGGGATTTATTATGCTTCCCATGATTGGTTGCAACAACATGATTCTAGGAGGAGAGATGATTGGAAGCCATGACATAAACATTGCATCAAAGTGATATCCCTTATCAAAAGGAGGAGAGATTTTTTAGATGATGGAGCAATAGACAGGGGGAGAATCCCCAAGGCATTTAGACAGGGGGATCAACCCCAAGGAGAGTTTAGGAAGGGGTAGCAACCCCAAGGATAAAACTACCATTTTCCATTGATGTCAAAGGGGGAGAGATAGTCACATTGATGTGATTGAGATGACTATTGATGACGAGCATTTCATGTCTACATGTTGCCATCAATGATTTGTGTTGACATCAATGTTGGTATTTCCATCAATGCCAAAGGGGGAGATTGTTGTAGTATGTTTCCATTGATGTCAAAGAGTTTATGTCTTGTCTAGTGTCATTGATGTCAAAGGATTGATGTCAAAGAGTTTATGTCTTGTCTAGTGTCATTGATGTCAAAGGATTGATGTCAAAGAGTTTATGTCTTGTCTAGTATCATTGATGTATTGATTGATGGCCTATGTTTTTATATATGTAATTGATGTCAAAGGATTGATGTAATAGATTTCAAGTGGTGTCATAGTGATGTATTGTCATGGATTGATGTATAAACAAGATGATGTAAAGGTTATTCATTGTTTCCTTTTCATGGATGATAGGAAGTAACAAATGGATGAACTCCAAAGTGGTCCCCTTATGGTTAAATCCCTCGCGGGAAGACGATTTGTGAAGTCCAAATGGTTAAGTGTTTGAGTCATCCTAGATGTGTGGTTAAGGAACCCAAGGATTGATTGTGGAATATTATAATGAAGATCAATGATTTTGTAAGTGAGACTATTCTATATGGATAGTTCTCATCGTGCCATTTCTGGTGATATGTGGAACGTCACATAAATCCTCACGGTTAGAGAGTTATAGTCATGTGAAGTTGGAGAACCTCATGTGTTGTATAGAATCCTATAGAAGGTCAAAGAAATCAAATTATTCCAGAAACTTCTAGAAGAATATTGACTAGTCAAAGTGGTTAGTCATGGATTAAGTGGTTGTAACAGGAAAACAATTAAAAATAAATTAGTTGCAACTAGAAGTGGAGAAGTTACTATTTGTGGAGAAAGTAGTTATAAGTGGACAAGTGGTTAGAAGTGGGTTATCCCCAAAAGAAGGAAGTTGGTTGAAGTTGGTTAGATGATAAACCCTAGAAGAAGCTACTTGGAGAATTATAAATAAGAGAGCAAGGGTCTATTACATGTGAATCTCTTGAGCATATTGAATATCTAGTCTAGTGGAAGATTCATTGCAGGTATTCATGGACACATTAAAAGTTCCATAAGACTAAGGTTTTGACAGTGAAAGTTTTGGGGGTTCAGAAAACCCTAGTTTTTTGAAGTAGTATGTAGGATATAGTGAGCCAGGGTACGTATGTATGCGAGATGCAGTTATCCAAGTCACGTACACAAGCGGGCTGAAGGAGATCAGGGTTCATACAATTGTAAAGAGTCACGAGAGCTTGAGTAGGAGTTGATGTTAGGTTCATGAAGTCTGAAGCAAGTTCCAGATCAACATTCTAGAGGTTCAGATCTGCTACAGAGGTTCTAGTATGGGTAAATTTTGTCTTTATGTTTAGACTTTTTCATGGTATGGTGAATGATTGAGTCATTCTTTGTATGTTTGTATTGATGTTTGAATATGGTAGTTGATTGGTTGAGTTATTCAGTTCTGATTGAGGAATATCCATAATCTATGATGGTGTATGGTTGAGGAGCATGCATAGGTTGTTGGATGGATTAGATATTTTTGTGATTGGTTATTATACAAGTTGGGAAGTGAAAGGCAAAGTGAAGTGACATATCAAAAGTGGATGTGACATAGGACGAAAGGGTCTGAAGTGCCAGAAGGATGAAGTTAATGAAACCCTAGTTTTTGAAGGTCACATACATACACTTGTTGCAGTATAGGTAGGTCACATACATACACAAGATGCAATATAAATAGGTCACTTACCTATTGATATATTGGTATCTGTTTACAAGATGAATCTTGTACTTGAGGATTTATTTCCTCCTCTCAGTGGTGTTGAGATTTGTAGTTTGAGTCTTGCATTAAGAGTTGGTGCTCTTGTGGAGTTGTTTCTCTATTCAGTTGTTGCTGAAAAACCCCCAAGGATTGTAGTCCGTAATATAAAATAAAATTACACACACACACACACACACAGACACACACATTATGTTCCTTATGTTTCTTGTGGTGATGGTTATTGATGATGTTTGTTTCTGAGATATGTTTACATACAAATTTTTATAACTAAAAGAAATATTGATAGCTAAGTTGTTTTGTACAGGAGTAAAAATATCCCTACATTGATTCACCCCCCCCTCTCAGTGTGCTTGGTGTGTCCAACATATTTACCCAATAGGACACGTCTTAAACCCTCCCATATACAAGCTTGACAAGCTGCATAATGTCTTTGAGAACTTACTTGTTTGACCAATTAATATTTGATGCACATGCTTAGGTGGCTCATTTATTGATTTGATTTACTCCCCATGAAATTATGACTTGATATCCTTGGAGGAATTGCTCATTTATTTTTGCAGGACCTAGTTGGTGGACAATTTTGGGAGAACAAGCCTAGCTTGGGATTCCATGGGGCTTGAAGCCCACAGGTTGGATGCCAAGGGACCTCATTCCAGATGAGAGAGATGTAAATTTGGAGGCATAGAATACATTATGGATGACATGACCTATCTCTTACATGCCAAACATTTTTCCTAGGAGAGGCAAAAACGTCACCTTTAGAGACTTGACGTCGTCTAGAAGGGATAAGGTTTGGTGGTGAAGTGATGGATCATTGACACATTGATGTTTTGAGGAGAATAATATATTGACCATGAGGATATGTCCTATATGATTGAAATGTGGCCTTTGGAGGCCTAACCATGCATCTCCAACTCCAACGACTTTCTCCTAGTGTCAAAACATCCCCTAAGGGGAGGACACCATCTTACTTTAGGGTTTTCTTTTGTGTAAAAGTGAATTTAAATATGTATTGTTTATTATTATTTGGTTGAAAGGGGTAAGATAAGGGTTGTGGATCCCTTGTCTTATGTTTTACCCTTGCTAATGTGGACAAACTATGTGAATGATAATTTGTATAAATAGAGATCATAAGATCTCATTTTAAATATAACTCTCCCATTGTGAGAAGTATTGGATTGAAATTTTCGCTACCCTTGAGGATTTTTGCTATATTGAGCTATGATATGTTTTTTTTTTGGTCGTAGAGTTTATGATGATGGTGCACTATCTCTTGGAGGTCATTCTTTTGCTATTGTGGTGGTTATCTTGGCATGTTATGGTATATCTTATTGCTATTTGGATTGGTAAGATTTTTACTTGTTTCTATCATTTGTAATTCAAGCTCAAGGTTGATTTTGTTAAGGCTATGTAGGGAGTATAAGTGCATACACCCCTACTTTATCTCCATCATATTTTTAAGCATATAATTATTGTTTGTAAGGGTTTGCTAAGGAAGTATAAAGGGCATACACCCCTTAGTTTTAAACCCTAGCTAGGTTACTTTCCTTGTGGAATAAGAGGGTTTATAACCCCAAGGAGGTAGTAGCTCTAGATATTTTATTTTGATCCCATTAACCCATAATAAAAGGAATTATTCATTGCATTGGAGAAATAAAGCGTTGCATTGGTAAACGTGAAAGTTTCAATCTTTAGAGTTTTCTCACTTGGAAGTTGTTCATTGAGCCCTAAGATTTATTTCCTCATTGAGGCGTCCTCTTTCATTCACTCAAAATTGATGTTGTTACAAAAATAACATACAGCCATTAGGGTTGTATAAAACTAACTCTCCAACCATAGATAACTCCTAAACTAACCCTAGGAATTGGTTACAACTTTGCCCTAACAAACTACTGACTCTAGCACACTTTTTAAGCTAGTTAGAAGTAATTTTTGTTGGCTGATTTTTATGTTATAAATATTGGTTTGATACAGCCATAAGGATGATAAATATTACTGAAATAATCTTTTTGTTTCAGCCTTGATTTTGTGCTAAAGTATTTCTTTATCATTGTTGAGTTAAGAGAGCTTTCACTGGCTTGTCTCTTGCTTATTCAATTACACTTTTAGGACTTATTTTGTAGCCTTTATTACCTTCTATATGTTGATATATATCATTGAATTTTTATGAAATTAGGGACAGATAGCTTAACTTTCCTTTCCAACTAACATATCATATCATATACATGATTTTCTTTGTGTCTCAAGCAGGTATTTACACTTGGCAGGTTACTCAAATCATTGACAACCTCAAGCAACCCTATAGAATCTTCTCCAAGTTACATTTTCCATCTAGAAACTTGACCTTTATAGGATTCCATCCATACATATTATTTTCCATCTCAATTCTCCCTAGGGTCACTGGGATTCCCCCCTTGAGGTGATTACCTCACCTATAAAGTGATGGGAACACCTACCTAAGGTGACAGTGTATATGAGCTCTCTAATTTGTCACCAATTGGTGGTTGGGTTGGGATTTTCCTAACCTACAACTTGTGCGATAACGTTTTGGCACCATTGTCAGGGACAATTTTGAATCCTCTTCTGAAACCTAACGACACTTTGGAAAGCTATCTAAAAGAGTTTACCATAACTTACCTGACGAATCCACTCAGGGGACATTCCTTTCTTTCGATAAGCTTGTCCTAAATCTTATCTGGCGACTCCACCACGGGACAAAATAAGCATAATCCAACTCCAAAAAACCTTCCAAAGTCTGTAACTCCTCACCCAAAAGGTCTAGTCCTCTGTCATCTCCCACTTCTCATGATTGTCCATCTACTTCTCCTAGCCCTCCATCCTCACCTACTACCTCCATTCCCCCACTCTCACCCGTTCTCACCTCACCAAATGATACATGAAAAACATGGGTAATAAATGCATTCAATCCTTTGGGCATGAAAAATATCCCTATATATCCTCACGAAATCTCGAACAATTTCAAATATTGTTTCCCCATATTTTCAGAAGAAGATCTTATTATGACTGAAGATCACCTAGTTTTCTTCCTCTAGGCTATGGAACCTTATGACCAACATGAATACGTCCTAATGAGACTCTTCTCTTACACTTTTGTCAAAAAATCCAAGGAGTGGTATGAGAGTACTCTCCCACGAACAATCATGCATTGGGACCTCTTTCAAGAACTCTTTACCAAAAGATTTGAAAAGAAAAAATACTACCAATCCCTTTATGATCAACTCTACGAACACAAGAGAAATTTAGGGGAAAGTATAAACGATTTCAATGATAGATTCAACGCCCTCGTAATAATTTTCCCTCAATACCTAAATCCTTCCCAAGCTACTATTATCAAGTCTTACATATCAACCATGAAAGACCCATATGGGGTTTTAACTGGGAAGCACCCTACAACTTTGTTTGAAGCTCAAGAAAGAGCATGTGAAATAGAAGAAAAATAACATCCTCTATCATGAAAGAGGAATAATTTCTTGAAGAGACATTTCATATCAATCATATTGATGACCTTGTCTCACAACCCCTCCCCCCACCCCTCTAGAACTCACCTGCAAGGGGAATTTGAGAAGGAAACTAAAAGAGAATCCCATCAAATGATAAACCTACTGAGACAAGAAAAGGATGTAACACCATGAAGTACACCTTTCCCCAAAAGTGAGATCTTGGAGGTTGAGAGGAGACAATATTAAAAATAAGATAAAGAAGAGTTTTTGTAACATGTCCAACAAGTCTTGAAAAAACCTCATAAATAAGGGGAAGTTGATGTCATTAAAGTTGAGGAAAAATATTTATCCCCAGATAGGACCAAACGAGAAGGTGGTGTGGATCACATAAATACAACCCATTAGGTTCTGGAAGAAGGAATTGACATCACCTTCATTTTGACAAACTCCCTTTTCCTTGATGAAGAAAAGAGGGAAGGCTCTTGGGGCCTGGATTTCAATGGCGTGCACTCAAGCACATGATTGGGTGCATTGATAGTCATAAGATCATTAGATAACAAGACTACCCTTTTCTCATATAGACTTGAATTCAACTGCACAAACAATATTTTCGAGTACAAATCCCTTATCCTAGGCATTAACTTGGCCATTAATATGAACATCAAGACCCTATACTTAAAAGGGGACTCCGATCTAATTGTTTCACAATTCAACAAGGAATTCAATGCTAAAAACCCAATATTGAATCATTATAAGAATGTTGTATGGGATTCCATAAAGAAGTTTGATAATGTTTCCATTGAAGCCATCCCTAGAGAAGAGGATCATTTGGAATACAACCTTGCTATCACCACTTCCACCTTGCAACTTTTCAAAGAAATCAACCTCTACAAGGTATAAGTAAATTATAGACCCTCATTACCCAACAACTTAAAACACTATCAAGTTTTTGATAACGATAGTCAACTTCTTCTCTTTCTCCAAAATGAGTGTGAATTATTTGAAGCCTAGATAAATCTATTGGCTAAAAAATCCAATATTGAGATCATCAATGTAGCTGACGGACCCCTACCCAAAGGTATTTTTCCTTTAGAATATCTGTTTGATCGAAATGACATGTAGAAAGGGAAGCCCTCAAACAAAATCAGTGATGGAATCGTTGAATTCAACATTGGAACCGAGGAATCCCCAAAAATGATCAAGTTTGGTATAGGAACAAAGACTAATGAAAGGGAAAAACTGATTTCCCTTATAAGAGAGTTTAAATATGTCTTCTCTTGGTCTTACAAAGATTTGAATGCTTATCAAGAAGATTTCATACAACACACTATCCCCCTCATTGATGGCATAAAGCCTTTCAGACAGAAACTTAGGAAGATGAACCCAAAGGTCGCCCCACAAGTGAAAAAGGAGTTACAAAAAATGGTTGAGGTAGGAATAATTGAGCCTATCATATATTCTTCGTGGGTGTCTAATCCGGTAATTGTAAGAACAAGATTGGAAAAATCAAGATATGTGTAGACTTCATAAATTTAAACCAGGCTTCACTCAAAGACAATTATCCTCTACCAAACATGGAATATCTTTTGCAAAGGGTGACTGATGCATAAATTATGTCGATGTTTGATGGATTCTCAAGATATAATCAAGTTTTGGTAAAGGAGGATGATCAACTAAAAACTTCTTTTACCACCCCTTGGGGAACCTAATTTAAGAATTCCTTTTGGACTGACCAATGCATGGGCTACTTTTCAACGCGCCATGGACTATTCTTTTAGGGATCTAATCGGGAAAATTATAGAAATATTTCAAGATGATCTAATCTCCATCTCCAAAAAGAGGGAACAACACATCCAACACTTAATAACTATTTTCCAAAGATGTAGGGAGTATGGCATTTCTTTCAACCCTAAGAAATCAATTTTTGGCATTGACAAGGGTAAGTTACTAGGCCATATCATTTCCAAAGATGGAATCACGATAGACCCTGCTAGGGTTGAATCCATCGAGAAGATCCCTCTCCATAAGGACAAGAAAGACCTGCAATCTTTCTTTGGTCAGATTAACTTCATAAGGAGATTCATTCCAATTTTTTTCGAAATTGTTAAACCCCTTTAAAAGTTTCTAAAGAAGGACACCTGTTGTGAATGGGAAAGTGAAGGTAAGTTGTCCTTTCAGTGTATCAAGGAGGAAATAACTATTGCACTAGTCCTGGTTAGCTTGAATTTTTCCAAATACTTCATAATATTTTCTTTCACTTAAAAGGACACCATTGCAGGGGTTTTGTTACAAAAGAATGATCAAGGGGACGAACAATCGATTTATTTCATGAGAAAAAATATTAGAGACTAATAATTGAACTACACCATTATGGAAAAATAATATTACATTATGGTCAAGTCTCTCAAACACTTTCAAACTTATGTAGGATACAATAAGATCAAAGCCTTTATCCCCTACCCCATTGTAAAAGATGTTTTATCACAACAATAATGCCTTGGATCAAGAGGAAAGTGGGTTTCACAAATACATGAATATGATTTGGTAGAAGGGTCTCAGATCAAATAATGGATGTGAATATTGCAATAAGGAGTTTGATAGTTACCCTTCATACCATGGGATTTGTAGAGAAAATATGGTGTAGGAACACCACAAAGGATGAACAAGATAATCATGGATCGTGCAAGGAGCATGAGATTGCATACAAGGTTTCCCTTATAGTTTTGGGAAAAGGATATGGATACTATTGTTTAATTAATAAATAGAGGGCCTTCAAGTTCCTTGGATGTTGGAATTCCATAAGAGGCATGGACATGTAAAAATGTATACTACTCATTTTTGAGGACTTTCGGTTGTAAATCATTTTTCCAAATTGATAGAGAAAATAGAACAAATCTGGAAGCAAAATCCGAGTAGTGTATTTTTATTGGATATGGAGTGAATGATTTTGATTATCGCTTATGGGATTATGAAAATCACAAAATCATTAAGAGTAGAGATGTGGTACTCAATGAGAAGGTAATGTACAAAGATCAGTTGTAGGGAAAGAAACAAGGAAAGGTAAACATAAAATACATAGTGCTTGATGAAATCAAAGAAAATGAAATTCCATAGGTTCTAGCAAATCAAAATGTTCATTAACAACAACAAAAATAGGTACTCAAAACTCCTGCAAGCATTTTTAGAAGATATACCATGTTAAGTAGACCCCCTGAATGATACTCTCCTTCATTGTATTATGTATTATTGACCAATTCCCGTGAACCAAAGATATAGGAAGAAACAATGTAGGTAGAAACTATAAATAAGTGGGAGTAATGAATGAAAGAGGAGATGGACTCCTTGGTACATAACTAGACATAGGACTTGGTTCACTTGGAGATAAGTAAAAGAGCATTGCAAAATAAATGGGTTTGTAGGTTGAAGGAAGAATATGGACGAAAAAATAGGTACAAGGACATACTTGTTGTAAAGGGGTTTGCATAGTAGGAAGGTATATATTTTGATGAAATTTTTTCTCATGTTGTTAAAATAACTTCAATTTGAACTATTTTAAGTGTAGTGGAAATAAAAGATTTGCATATTGAACAATTATATGTAAAGAAAACTATTCTCCATGGGGATCTGGAGAAAGATATTTATATGCAAAAACCATAAGGGTATGAGGTCAAAGAGAAGGATAAATTAGTATGCAGGTTGGAGAAGAGCTTGTATGGCCTAAAGAAAGCTCCAAGGCAGAGGTATTGAAATTTGATAGGTTGATTCTATAACGAGTTTATAATAGATGTCATTATGACCAATGTTTTTATTTTAAAAGGCTAGATAATGGTAGATATATTATCTTATTATTGTATGTATATAAAATGCTTGTTGCAGAGTCTAACATGTAGGATATAAATAAGCTCAAAACAAAACTAGCTAATTCAATTGTGATGAAGGATTTGGGTGCTGCAAAACAAATCCTTGGTATGATAATAACAAGAGACAAGAAAAATATCAAATTAACATTGTCTTAGGGTGAATTAGAGAATTATTGTTGGAAATATTTAGAATGCAGGATGAAAAACAATTTAGTACAACTTTGGTCAACCATTTCAAACTGACTAAGGAGATGTTTCCCATGACATAGGAGTAGATAGACTACATTTCCAAGGTTTCATACTCATCGATAGTTGGAATCTTGATGTATGTGATGGTGTGCACAAGGCCATATATTGCACATACAATGGGAGATGTGAGAAGGTATATGAACAATCTACGTAAAGATAATTGTAAGGAATTAAAATGGATTCTCAAGAATTTGAGAGGTAATGTTACTTAGGCATTATGTTTTGGAGGCTCAAACATTGTTCTATTGGGATATTTTGATTCATATATGAAATTTGATATAGATGGAAGGAGGAGCACCACATAGTATATTTTTACTATAGGTGGAACAACAATAATCTAGATTTCGAAACTGTAAAAAGTTGTTTTACTTTCAACAATGGAAGAAAATTATATCATTGCTATAGAGGCTAGTAAAGAGATGATTTGGTTACAAAGGTTTATGGATTAATTGGGAAAGAAGTGGGAATAAAAGTTTGTACAATGACAACCAGAGTTCCATTCATATTTCAAATAAATCACCCTTCCATTATAGGACTAAACATATACAACTCAGGTACCATTTTGTACGATTAGTTTTGGAAGATGGAAAATTGAAGATGGAAAAGATACACACTAGCCAAAATCCTATAGACATTTTAATTACAAAGGTAGTAACTAGGGTTAAATTGAGTTCCTTCTTAGTTTCAGTTGGACTTCAAACATGATGATGAAGATGAGATACTTGCCAGGTCCAAAGTTGGAGCATAATCTAATAGGTGCAGTAGCAGCTGAGTTGTTGTGATCAGTATCCAAGTTAGAGTTTGTTGGTGGTGGAGCTTGATTATCTTTCTGATTTAGAAGTCTTGTTTTAGACATGTTCAGATCTGGGATTAATTAGCCCCAAACATATTTTTTTAAATTCCTTGTAAAATATTATAATTTCATAGTCAATCTAGATCATTTATTATTAGTTCATATATCTAATGGTAAACATTATTTTGGTGCTTTTTTTCCCTAGAAGGAAACCCTCTTTTATGGGGGAATTGTATTATGGTCAATGATGGGTTTACTGTCGATGGTTTACGGGCCCCTGGTACTGGGTAACCCATGGTATTTTCCCATGGGATTATATGTAATGAAGCTTAGTTAAAGGACATGTGAGTGAGAGAGAGTAATGTGTGTTTAAGAGAGGAGTTTGTGAGAGAGTGAAGAAGAGGTTGTAGCGGAGGTGTTTTAGTTTTTATCCCTTCATTTTGTTGGATGGAATAAAGGAAGGACTGGTTGTTTCTCCATGGACGTATTATATTATGTACATATTGTGTTTGTCTATGTTTTATTTACACATTCACTTTTTATTTTATTTTTATTATTATTGGTATGTGATCCTATTCCTAAAAAAATGAGATTAACCAAGATGTTGAACACCATAATTTAAAGAGACATAAATGAAATAAACAAGAAGTGAAATTACATAATTGAAATGGCTAGAAGGAAATTATAGAAAACAAATGAATACTTTAATAGATTGCATGAAACCATTACAAGAAAATACAAATTATTGAGGAATTAAGAATCATATATCAATGGGGATTTCTTGCATTCCCTTGAGTGGTCCCTACCAAAGGTCTCTCTAGGAACCATTAGTGAAACAACCAGGTGCTCAAATATGGAAATATAATCCTCTTAATTAAAAAATTTAAATCTTGGCATCAAAGTTTCTTCTACAATTTAAATGAACTATAAATACACTATGAAAGTACTATACCAAAAAATATACCATTCCTACTTTCATCCTAACACTACTTATACTAAAAATCACAGCTATCCCTTCAATCATTCCTTGATTGAAGGGTGGTTGACTTATTGATCCATAGAATCAAGGATCCTTGTTTCAAGGGCCTAATTTTACTTCATTGATTCAAATTTATTTAATCAACAAATAAAATGAGGATCTGGCTAATTGAGTGGTTCAAATTATTTGAATTCATGGCTCCCTTAGATATTAGAGAGGGGGCATGATACCCCTTTTATCTCATGTGGAAATAAATGCTTGTTGGTGGAGATGAGCTTACTTAGGATTTGATAAGTGGGGTGAAACTCTCAAAGAATTTTTCTACCTACCAAATCTATGCCATGTCATGTTGCTAGTTGGTCACTACAACTTGAATATCCTTAAACTTTTTTCACTTATCTAGGGGATTTTTAAGTGCTCAAGCCTCGCTAATAATATACTATATCTTATTCCTTAAGTATTTAATTAGTTTCTCCTTGTGCTAGAGGAATCCCATCCAATTTTACATAGTGGAACATATAAGTTGACTTTCGTTTGTTCCTCTTTGCAAGTGGTCACATATAGCTTGTGCTTATTCTACCAAAGGATTTACTCTCTTCAACAAATCCCATAGTTGTTGATTGTCTTGTGAGAACACAATATCCAATTCACTTTGTAGCGTCACTATTCTTTTCTACAAGTGAAATCATGAAGTAGACACAATATCAAGATGTTTAAAAGGTGGGAAAGCAGGTACAAAGTTAGGAATGTTTGAATTATCCTATTTCAACTCAAGCCACATGTTTTATAATTTAATCAAGACCAACTTGAGCTCATTATATTCTTTTTTCATTGTGGGAAATTGAATATCTCAATGAGAATCCAACTAAAAAATTTGAACCCACAACTATTGGATAACTTGTTAAAGTGTTCCATACTTTTGTTCAATACTAACAAGTTGAGAGGCATCTTCATTCATAGTTGTCTTAGCCATTCATAGAAATTTTGGGAGGGAACAATCATACAAGCCTTAAAATTGATTTGATAGTTCTATGCAAGCTCCTTTAGGTGGGCACCAACTCAATGCCATCCCACTTGCAATAGAATTTTTAGTCCATGTAGGGGTTCGAGCCTTGGAATTAGGGGGTACCTACAAACATTGATCCTACTAAATAAATATTTCTTGGGTGGCCTTAGTACAAAATGGTGTAATGTCTATATGTTCTTACTTGTACTAAGGGTCCTATTATCCCCATTTTGTGGGATAACTAAGGAGATGATGTCTCGAGGCCCTCATGTTGTAGACATGGAGTTCTGAGAGACAACCTGACCAACAATGTCCACTTGCACAAATGGAAACCCACCACACCACCACACTCCAATTGATAATGATGGTATCCACCACATCAGCTAGCCTCCAAAATACATTGGGATTTCTCCATGAGGTACAAGTCATGTATTATGGTGAGTGTCATTTAAATATTTAAGCATTTGATTTTGTTACATCTATTACTGCTTTTGATTATGTGACATTTTCTTGGACATTATGCTCTTTTCCCCATTTCACTTTGGTGGTTGACATTGTGCCCTAGTAAGTGGGTGACCCTTAGGGATATGTATGATACTGGGAGGTCCTTTTGATTATTCATCATGCCATTCCTGACCATACTTGTCACTTTCCACACTCCATTCCCTCATCTCCTCACTTTTTTGGTTTTTCAGGTGTACTGGCCCAAGAAGGGGTTATCCCTCACTTCATGGGAATAAGGGGATGAAGGCCTAGAGGCTTGTGGATGGAAAAAGGTAAAATAATAATTATGAAACTTCTAGATGATCTCCCAAAGAGGTATTGAGAGAAATGAAACACTTCTCTTAAAAAATCAAAGACCTGTAAAAGAAAACACACAAATATAAATATCCCCACTTGTTAAGGTGTGTACACTCATGCGGTATCCCTTTATTTCCTTGCATGTGGCACTTTGTGTACCTCTAGATTCAAGTGGCCTTTTGGTGCTACCCCCCAATATAATATATTTCACTCTAGGGAGTATCAAAGGTTTTGGATCATTAATTAATTAATAACAATGAATGGGCTTGGAAAAAGGATGCATTGAAAACAAAGGTGCAACGCACCCTCTACAAAGGCACCTATAAGTGAGACACTACAACCATTTGTATGTCACAAACCCCATGCCCAAAAGTCTTCCCCTCATACATAACATATAATCCACATGACTTATAAGGAGGTCCCAAACTTGAGGGACGATTCACCCAATAGGTCATTTTGTCAACCCTCCCATACTCAAACTTGGTAAATTGCATAGGGTCTTTGAGCATGAGTTTATTTTGATGAGGTATTTTGGATGTGCATGCTTAGATGACTCTTTTTTTGATTTTATTTAATCATCATGATGCTTTTACTTGAGATCCTTGGAGGGCGTATCCATTTTTCTTTGCAGGACCCAACTGGTGGACAATTTTTGAGGAACAAGCCTAGCTTGGGCTTCCATGGGGCTTCAAGCCCACAGGTTGGATGTTGAGGGCCCACATTATGGATCATGGAGACTTGACTTTAGAGGCCTAGAAGACACCTTGGATGACCTCACCATAATCTCACAAGTTAAGCGACTTGCTTTAGAGGCCAAAAATGTCACCTTAAGGGGCTTGACGTCATGCTTGAGGGAGTTTTGAGTGGTGATGAGGAAACATGGAACATTTTGGAGGAAGGATAGGCTTGGCCATGAGGAAAAATCAAGGATTGAGGACATATGGCCTTTAGAGGCCTAACAAACCTATATCCAATCCCAACGACTTAGCCTAAGTGAAAAAACGTGGCTTCAAAGGAGGTTGACGTCAATATTTAGGGTTTTCTTTCATGTGAAAAAGTAAAATTAAATAATATTTTTTGTGTAAAGGGGAAAAATAATTGTTGTTTCCCCCTTATTTTGTGTTTACCATAAATTTTTTGGACAAACAACCTTAAAGACATTTGGTATAAATAGAGATCATTTGAATCTCATTTGATATCATAACTCTCTTTTGTGAGAGAGACTCCTTGGCTGAAATTTGCGCCCTAATTGGGCAATTTTTCATATCTCTCTTGTCACTTGCTCTTGTAATGGTTTATCTTTGGCTATTGGATGTATGATGATGCACTATCACTTGTGGAGGCTTCTTTCTTTCTTTATGGTAGATTTTCTTGGTCAAAAAGAGGTTTATCTTGTTAATGCTTGGACTAGGTAAGGGATCTCTCTTGTTATTTCTTCTTTTCTTGGTTGCAAGGTTAATTTTCTAATATTTTGAGTATTGTTGGATTACTAAGAGGGGGGGTGAATCAGTAATAAAGAAATTTAATCCTTTTTAATCATAAAATGAAAGTGTTATATCATTGTAGCATTATCATCCAATAGTTGAAGGGTAAATAAACAGTTAACAAATGAACAATCATACACATACATAGTACACCAATGTTTTTACGTGGAAACCCAAAGCGGGAGAACCATATAATGCTTTTTCTTATATGTCTTTAAGAATTATCTTAATTGGAAGCACCAACTTCCTTTGTTTTCCAGCTGCAACTGAAAGGAGGCTCCAACCCCCTAGTTTCTCAGGCTATGACTTGAGGGAAGCTCCAAATCCCCAATTCTTTGGCTACAACCAGAAGGAGGCTACAACCCCCTATGTTCTACAACTACAACTGGAAGGTGGCTACAACCACTTGTCCTTGCCCCATCCAACCATCCTGAAGTCACACTATCACTATGAGATATACTGTTGTAAACCTGTACCAATCAACATGCACCAAAAAACATGTACTAACTTGTACCAAATAACTTGTGCCATAAACAATGCATCAACCATGAACCAACCGATACCTCAACCTGTACCATCAATGAGTGCATCAACCATGCACCAAATATGTACCAATCATGCATCAAATACACATAAACTATGACTCATCAATATGTACCAACATCATCAACTATACACCTCATGTATGTTACAACTGATCAACTACTTGTCTCAACCATGTACCCAACATGTACCTCAACCAAAATCCCTCATCAATTTCATCATCCAAATCTGATTTGTAACTTTGTAATAGACCTGGTGTATATGATCACATACCTACAAACCTTCCTTAACTTTAACAACAAGAGACTAGCATTTTCATCAAACTTTACTTTAGTCTCACATGACTAATTTTGGATTAGTCAACAACCCTAACTTGAAATAATCATAACTATGTACCTATAATGAATAAATATCTGAAAATATTAAACAATGTTCTTCAATGTCTTTTATGAAATTCCTCCAGGTTTCACTACTTGGAACCTCTTAGAAAAGGAGTTATATAAAAAATGGCATACCTTGTTGAATTCTGGATTATTCTAGAGAGAGAACTTGTAGAGCGTTCCCCACACAGAATATTTGTTGTATGGATCTAAAAATGGTACACATAATACTAAAGAATGTACTCTAACCAATATATTTTGTCTTATTAAATTTGGATTTGTTATGAATAAGTTATGCAGTTTTACTTGAAACACCTGTTTTATACTAGTTTCAAGACTAGCCACAAAACCTATTTTCCATGGAGTGTAACTCTAAAAATACAACGACCCACAAGCTGAAATGTTTATCACAACTACTTGGATATGTTTTCTCAATGACCTCCAGATTTAGTGATATGAATCATTCTAGAAAAAACTTTATTGCGAAAATGGTGAGATGACTTGTAAATAACATACATTAGAAAGCATCATCAAAATAATTTATTCTCCCTTGAATTTCATCCTTCTTTACTTCACCTTCCCTTTAAAATTAGCCTTATATATCCTTTGGTTACCTCAGTCACTTGTATATATTCAATATCCTCAAGTGTAATTAAAATGAGAGACCCTTGCCTCTTATTTATACTTTTATGTAGCTTCCTCAAGGGCTTACCTTCTAACCATCTTAAACCACTTTCCTTATTTTAGGAGATAACCCACTTTTAACCACTTTTCCACTTAGTAATTTCTCCATTAAATTTATTATTTAAACAATTTCTTTTGTATCAACTTTTAATTATGGTACAATCATCACTTCACTTTAGTATTTAAATAATTTCTTCTTTGCAACCACTTTGACTACTTTGACCTTTTGGGGTTTCTAGATGACGCATGTGGGTTCTCCAACTTCACATGGCCATAAATCTCTAACCGTGAGGATTTATGTGACATTACACCTACCACCGAAAATGGCATGACATGTATTATCCATCTATAATAGTCTTACCTTCAAATATATTAAATCTCATACCATTATACATAAAACAAACTTGGGTCCATTACACAAACCTTTGTGCTACCAAACTTTCTTCAAGGGTTGACATCAATGACAACCAACCCAAATAATAAACAATCTCCCCCTTTGGCATTGATGAAAACACTATGATGAAATACTAAAGTCATATCACTCATGCTCCTCCTATGACCATCGCTCCCCCTGGAACCGTGCCTCTGTGCTCTTTCTCCAAGCATTTACCTTTGCATCTGATAAATATCTCCCCCTTTATCATCAATGACAAAGGTGTGATTCCATCTGGGGATGCTCCCCTTCATTGAAATCTTCCTGAAACTGATCTCCCAACTTGAAATGTCCTCTTTATGGTGCTTCCTCATGTAAATCTAAGACATATAAGATACACATTCAAAAACATTCATTTTGGAGTAGAAATTACTCTAAGTCTCTGACAAAAATACTCAAAGGCTTCTATTGGAAGTGGTTTTGTAAATATGTTTGCCACTTGTTCTTTTGTTCCCACATATTCAACTCTGATGTTCTTCTATGCAAAATGTTCCCGTAGAAAGTGATACTTTATTGGAATGTGCTTTGTCTTGGAGTGAATCATCGGGTTCTTTGAGATACTGATGGCGCTTGTATTATCACAACAGATTGGAATGGGCTCATCATACTCAACCTAAATATCTGTCAAAGTTTGTTTCATCCATAGAACCTATGTACAACATCCTGTTGCT
Organism: Picea engelmannii; assembly: GCA_009831015.1. NCBI lineage: Eukaryota > Viridiplantae > Streptophyta > Pinopsida > Pinales > Pinaceae > Picea > Picea engelmannii. Next base: position 214,222 of record ML801672.1, read on the forward strand.
GCATTAGATTCTGCTTCGACTGTAGATAAATATACTGATGATTGTTTCTTTCTTATCCAAAATTTTAAACACTTTCCCAAGTAGAACGCTGCTCCACTGGTGCTTCGTCGGTCATCAATGCAACCTGCCCAATCTGCATCTATGTAGGCAATAAGTGATAGATCCTTTCCTTTTGGATACCATAATCCAAACTCTTCTATTCCTTTGAGATATCTGAAAATTCTTTTCACTGCTAAGACATGTGATCCCTTTGGTGCTGCTTGAAATCATGCCATTTGTCCAATTGCCCACATTACATCTGGTCTGGATGTTGTCACATATAATAAGCTACTAATCATTGACCTGTATTTCCTCTGGTCTATAGACTTTGAATCATCATCTTTTCTCAACTTGCAACTGGTTTGCATAGGAGTGGTAACTGTTTTGCAATATTCCATTATGAACTTCTTTAACATTTATCTGATATACTTACTTTGAGAAATGAGAATTCCTTAGTTTCTTTGACATATCTGAAGACCTAGAAAGAAGGATAGTTCTCAAAGTAATGACATTTCAAATTCATTCTGCATATCCTTTTCAAATTTCTAGCTTAACCTGTCATCAGTACTTCCAAAAATAATATCATCAACATAAGCTTCAATTAATAAAATACTATCTTGAGTTACCTTGATGTAGAGGTTGTTATCTGCACTTCCTTTTCTAAACCCTGTCTGTTGTAGATATTTATCTAGTCTAGAGTACCATGCTCTAGGAGCCTGTTTTAGACCATACAAGGCCTTCTTCAATTTACACACATAATTTGCATTCTTTGACAACTAAAATCCTTCTGGTTGTTTGTTATAACCCTAATTTTCACCATACGAGCTTACCTGGCATCAGGCCATCTCAAATTCCTTCTTTGCCAAAACACTGCTGAACAACCCTTCTTAAAAACACTTTTTATAAAGGCCCACGTGCCCTGCTCTATTACTGCACATGTGTACATGCTCGTTGACCCAAAACAACCCGTGTGTACCTACAAAAGCACGAAAAAAGGAAAGTTTCTGACGGAACACACAACTTTGGGTGAGTTAATTGAACCTTTCAGCCATGCATGGCCAAGGGTTCGCCCAAATACCTAGCTTCTTCTAGCCTATAAAAGAAGGGTTAGGGGTCCCATTTGGAGGAGGAGAATCATAGTAAATAAACTATACCCATTTTCACATTCCCTTTGTCCCAACCCTTTAGCCATCCTTGTGCAAGAAGAGATACAGAGAAAAGAAGTTAGAGGATAGTAGAAGAGGAGCCCAGGACTAGGTTTGTGGAGCAGCGGCTGACTTCATCATTGTAAGTTGATTTGTTGAAGTTAATAATAAAGAGATACTTTTCCTGTCCCACCATATGAGGTTTTTATGATTTATTGCATACTTGTTTATTGAAATCTCTAACCCATTAATCTATAGATCAAATGCATGCGGAGTTTGTTGTTTGTTTTATGTGAATGTAGCCGTAGGTCAGCCTTGGGAGGAGAGATGCAATCAAAAAACGATCAAGCGTAAGGAGGGATCTACATCAAACGCCCGTAATAAGGTATGCTCATTTAAATATGTATTTGCTTAAGAATAATGGGGATTAGGCCTGGGACGATGGTAGAAAGTAGAGATCTTTAGGTATTTTCTTCATGCATAATCTAACCCTAAGTGCTAATCTGTAGAGGGATTTCCCACTCACAACATAATTGGTGACCATACTGGGGAGATCTCTAGGGTTCCTGGGGATATTTTTGGGTATTTTTAAGAACTGGTTTCATTTTCTTGTTTTTAAAGTTTCTGCAAAATTATGAGCTAATAGAGATTCTGGTCTTCCATACCATTTATCTCTGTTTCTTTGCTTGACTGCATTTTTTTTCAAGACCCACAGAGGTACACGTGACCTGTATAAGGTCTGCACGCATGTACCCACGCCCTACCTTCTCACAGCCCGCATGTACATGCTAGCTGAAGAAGTGTCAGTCGTGTGTATGATTCCATAAAATTTCTTTTAGAGAGGCAGTCATCCTCTCCCCTGTCAGAAATAATACTTCTCAGGGGTTTTCCGGAACTCATTCTAGTCTTTATTGTTTGCAGTCTATAGCTTAGGTTTCACCTCAGATTGGTTTTGTTCTATGAAATTTTCCTTTGATTGTTTTCTTTTTCAGTCAAAGTAAGTGTCTGAATCTTCAAGAGATTCTGGTTCTCACTACCAGTAGTCTCTGCCTGGGCTTGATTGCTTGTCCTTTCATTTTTTAAAGTTTCATAAGTACACGTAGCTTGCATAAGGTCTACACACATGTACACATGCCCTGACTATACACAGCTCGCGTGCACATACTGGCTGTTGAACTGTCAACAACGTACCTGTTGAGAAAACTTTTGTTTAAGGAGAGGCAGTCATCCTTTTCCTTGTCAAGAGTTATACATCTTAGGGTTCTTGGTCTCTGTCATAGCATCTTAGCCTAGGTTTGGAATCTATTATAGCTTGTTTTTTCATTAAAATATTTCTTCTGTTTGCTAGTTTTTTAAACTTATTTTGAGCTTGAAATTTTAAGAAAAACACATTCATCAGTTTCTTTTAGAATCTTTTGTTATTTCTGCTTTGATTGGAAGAAAATATATAAAAAAAAAACTTAGTTTGTTAGATCTCTTTCTTTCCTGACATTTTCTTTGCATTGTTATTTAAAAAAGAAAAAGAAATTAGTATAGCGTTGTGTTTTCTTTTAATTTTAAAATCATTTCAAAAGAAAAATAAAATAAAAAATATAATCATTCTTTGCCAGTGTTCATGTAAGTTTCATCATTTTTTTGCAAGTGTCTTAACACCATCAGTTTCACTACCGTACCCTTTTGAGTAAATCAAGCCAGTAAAAAGACTGCTAATTAAAATCAACTAGACTTTATGTTTTATAGGGTTCATCAACTAGTCTAGGCTAGAGCCTTGATTTAGGTTGGAGAGGAAACTCTTCAATGCTGCAAAACATAAATAAGAGTCTGTGATAGGGAGTGTCAAATTCCAGTATCATGAAAGTTATTTGGGACCCCCCTCTAACATAGGGGCTAAACACGAGGTCGCGTGTGGAAAGGTAGCGAAGATAACCCCTCCAAAGATGGACCAATCGTAGTGGAGAACACATATAGAGGGCTTGTTTTGGGATTCAATCGATTACATTTGCCACGGGGCTTTGTGGGTCTTGAATCTGTTCGAGGTCCTCAACTGTCTTCAAAACCATTTTATTTCGATACCCTTGATAGGTTTTGGGCTCGATACCCTGCTCATTGTGGTCTACCCGACTTTCGATTGTACCCGCCTGGTGACTGTTTGCGCACTGGAAACCTAGTTGCCTATCTTTTTAGGGACATACACAGGTGACTGCGGGGGTATACCGTGGTACCTAGGACAGACATTGGGCCATGATTTGCAGAGTATACCTGGAGGGTGCTTCCGTGTTCAATTTGCACTTGCACCGGTAAGTTTCTCTAGTGTTGGTTGTTGTAACTATTCTTCCAACTAGTTAGTCATTTGCTTGATTTTCCTTTAGGAACTTTTAGTGTGTGCTCTGTGCTCCCTAGTTTTCCATAGTGAGTTATTCAGTCGTGGATTTGGGTCTCTAACCTAGGGTGGTAGAACACCCACTCCATCGGTCGTGAGGACATTTTGGTCTTCCACTTAGAAACATGGAGCTGCCTTTTTATAGCCTTTGTTTTGATACCACTGGTTCTTCAGAGTCAGTGTGTGAGAATTTTACGGATTTGAACGATCCCGCAAGGGGAGAACCTGTGCATAAGATATTCATGGATAAAGTTCTTGGTGATACCAACCAAGGAGCCCCTTCACAAGGGGATTCTTTTTCTTTTCCCTTCTTCAAAAACGTTGGTGTCCCTTTGATGGCCACTTTGTACATTCCTGGGTTGAATGTGGGATTACCGGTTTGGTTGGGTACCATTCCAAATGTCACAAATGCTCTTGACGCTTCTCAATTAATCACTTTATGTCATGGGAACCCCATTGATGTTTCTTCATCAACAAAGTCTTATCCTCCTCCTTCTCCCGCCTCTGGTGAAAGTACAGTTACTAGTAATAGAAAGTCTAAATGAAATAGAAAGGGAAGAATAGGAAGAAGAAATCACCAACCTCTGTGAGTCATGTTGGAGATAGGTCGACAACCTCTGCAAGTCACATTGATGACCAACACCATGCCACTACCAATCATGTTGGGGGCATTGATTCTATTGAGAAACCTAGATGGATAGGATGTAAGCCTAAGTTCCCTTGTAATCTTTGTAAGGGAGATCACCTTATTCATTTATGCCCTGACATTCTAGAGGTACAAAGATTGTGGTCCCTGTCTGTAATATCTTCTGATTCTGAGTCTTTTGAGGTTTTCTCGCAGTCTATTCAACCATTGGTTGAGAAAGTGGTCATGTTGATGCAATCATTGGCTAATCCCACTCCTCTTTTGAGGGGTGAGGTGCCTTTAGATCTTGTAGTCTCTTAACCTATTCAACCAGTGGTTGAGAAAGTGATTATGTTGATGCAGTCATCGGCTGATCCCACTCCTCTTTTCAGGGGTGAGGTGCCTTTATACCATGTAGTCTCTCATCCTATTCAACCATTGGCTGAGAAAGTGGTCATGTCGATGTAGTTGTTAGCTGATCCCACTCCTATTTTTGGGGGTGAGGTGCCTTTAGACCATGTAGTCTCACAGCCTATTCAACCATTGGTTGCGAAAGTGGTCATGCCAATGCAGTCATTGGATGATCCCACTCCTCTTCTGGGGGGTGAGGTACCTTTAGACCATGTAGTCTCGCAGCCTATTCAACCATTGGTTGCGAAAGTGGTCATGCCGATGCAGTCATCGACTGATCCCACTCCTCTTCTGGGGGGTGAGGTACCTTTAGACCATGTAGTCCGACAGCCTATTCACCCATTGGTTGTGAAAGTGGTCATGCCAATGTAGTCATCAGCTGATCCCACTCCTCTTTTGGGGGATGAGGTGCCTTTAGACCATGTAGTCTCTCAGCCTATGCAGCCATTGGTTGAGAAAGTGGTCACGCTGATGCAGTCTTCGGCTGATCCCACTCCTCTCTTGGGGAGTGAAGTGTCTACCGACTATGTTTTTAGCATTTCTGGTTCAATACTTTCAGAATAAGGGGGCATTCTGCTCATTCCGAGCAAACCACCTCCAAGCCCTAGGATGGTTTCCTTTGATTGGAATGACCTTGTTGAGCCTTGTCTTCCTTCTGCCGCACCTTTTCAAATAAGGGTTGAAGTTAATTCAACAAACATTTATCGATGTATTGTGGATGAAGGAGCCTCTGCAAGTATTTTACCCTCCTTGGTTTGGAAAGTCTTGGGATCTCCCGAGCTTATGTCTTCTTCACATGAACTATTGGATTTTGACAGATGTCCTAGTGAATATTTGGGGGTTCTTCCTCAGTTGTCTATTTCATTAGGTGGGAATATTTTCCATGTCAATGTTATAGTGGTACAAGGCCCGCTAGATTTCAATATGCTTCTCGGGCATGATTATGTATATGCTATGAATGTTGTGGTGTATACGCTCTTCCGGGTGATGCATTTCCCTCATAATGGAAGCATTGTCACTATCGATCAGCTGGCATCTGATAATCACCATCCTAATTCGACATTATTTCAGACTACCCCTTTATATGTTCCTAGTGTTCATGTAGACTCTACCCCGCCACGGGTTAATTATGTGGCATCTTATCCTCGATGTTCAATTGCTTCTGAGAAGGAACCTGTGCAATCATGTGTTCCCTCTCGAGACTTGGTCTCAATAATTGATCCATTGGTTTATCCAATGGGGGCATGGGAACCCTTGTTTCCCCCTCTTGGTTCAAGTAGGCTTGAGTATCCTTCCAAGTCTGATCTTGTTGTTTGTAGATCCTCAAGCCCTCGTGCTTGTGATTCTTCGTTGATAGACTCTGCCAGTCCTGGCCAGAACCTCCATTGTCATATGGAGTATGGTCAATTTACTTCACCCTTTGGGACTGTCGACCCTCGTTTGCGTGATTTCTCGGATTTTGAATTACCTTCAGATGAGGCTATCCTTGAAGCCATGACTACGGTTTCTATACCATAGGAGGACTTACACCATGGTTTGTGTTTTCTTCCCTTTTGGGAGAATTCCCAAGTTGACTATTGAAGAGACTCTTGGTCTGAGCCTAGCAGCGGGCTCTACCTGAACCAGTTTCATACATGAGTTGTAGCCCCCATGGAGTCTTCTTTAAGCCCTTTTCAGACTCCCTAAAGATGAAAAGATTGCCGAGTGACCTTGTTTCTTCACACTCGTTAAATTGGTCCAGAAGAACGTTCCTTACACAGGTCATCTTTTAAGCCCTTTTTAGACCCTCTAAACATGAAAAGATTGCCGAGTGATCTTGTGGGATTTCACGCTCGTTAAACTAAAATTTGAAGTCACGTCTGTTCGACGGTAGTTTACCGCTTTTTCATTTCGGACGGTCAACTGTACGAACAAAGGTATAGTCTATGGAACTTCAGTTCTCTAGAAGAGTACTCTCAGGTATCATTTTAACCCTTTTTTTGGCCTAAGGGACTAAATTTACAAAAAAGGAACCCCCACGAAGTCCATAGTTAAGCTCTTTTCAAACTCCCTAAAATTGAAAAGATCGTCGAGTGACCTTATTCTCTCACACTCGTTAAACTGGTCCAGAAGAACATTCCCAACGGAGTCCATAGTTAAGATTTTTTCAGACTCCTTAAAAATGAAAAAATGGTCGAGTGATCTTGTCTTTCTCACACTCGTTAAAATCGTTTTGAATAGACGTCTTGTCAGTGCTAGTTTACCCCTTTTTCGAACTGACTAGACTATCTTCGAAAAAGGTACCCCAATGGAGTCTCCTTTTACGTTTTTTCAGACTCTCTAAATATGAAAAACCATCGAGCTTACCTTCCTTGGGCTCGTTAAACTTACATCGAAGGACGTTACCATTGTGTGTTTTGTTAACCACGTTTTCATACCTACGTCTTTGGTCTAAATGTCGGCTCTATGTTGCTCATAACTGAACCATTTGAAGCATAGATTATACACAAGCCTTGTAGCACTTTTCCTCTGCGTCTTAACACCCTTGGCCCCCAGAGGATTTTTCCCAAGTATCATTATTCTGAACATCAGTCTTGTCCTTGTGCCTTGAACTTGTATGTTTGTAACACTCGTTCCTCCATTGTAACATAACATTCCTTTATTCTTTTTTCCAAAATCATTGAAAAAGACAAAAAAAATCAAATATACCCCAAAAAGAGGAAGGGAAAAGTATTTTGTTTATTAGCAGCATAATGAATCGCCCTTGGATAAAGCATGTCTGTCCATTTGTTCATCAAACCCTGGGATGTAATACGACTTTAGAAAGCTGTTCTCACTACATAGAGTTGTGTCCTCCTCCATTTGGTTATTCTTCCAAACATATGGAGAGTTTGCGTTGCCTCCTACCTCGTAAACTTATGTTTATGCCATGCTTCCTGAGTCTCATCATTTGTCTTTTTGTTGTCCAAGGGAAGTTTGTCACCAAGCCTGAGTCGACCCCTCTGCAGTTTGTCTCTTGCCCTCATACCTGACCATCCTAAATGTCCAATCAAGTCCTTGTTCGGAATCAATGAAGCCTTCAGTATGATCATCAAGATTATCTAGTCCATTACCGATGAGTCGTCGAAGACCTCTGGGTAGTAAAGTCATACACTCATATTACACTCCTACCTGAGCTTTGAAGAATTTTTGAAGTTGTTGCTCAAGCTCTGAAGATCTCATCTCCAACCATCAGGTTGTATCAACTTCTAGAAGATGGATACTCTATATGTATATCTTTTTGATTTCGAGATGTAGCTCCGCTGTGTATTGTTCGTGGCTACACTTTATATAGTTATTTGACATGGATCTACAATGTATTTGATTGGTAGCCATGATTCTATTTTATCCCGAGCATGGGTATGCCCACCTCGGTGAGACATTTGTTATTTTGCAAATGGCACCTCCTGGTTCCTGTTTCCTGGGCTCACTTGTTCGGCACATCAGTAAAGATTGGTAATGTATTTCAGCCATCAGATGCTCTTATGACCTCACACATTAGGGGGAATCTGTTATAACCCTAATTTGTACCATACAAGATTACCTGGCATCAGGCCATCTCAGATTCCTTCTTTGCCAAAACACTGCTGAACAACCCTTCTTAAAAACACTTTTTATAAAGTCCCACGTGCCCTACTCTATTACTACACGCATGTACATGCTCACTGATCCAAAATAGCCCGTGTGTACCTACAAAAGCATGAAAAAAGGAAAGTTGCCGATGGAACACATATCTTTGGGTGAGTTAACTGAACCTTCCAGCCATGCATGGCTGAGGGTTCACCCAAATACCTAGCTTCTTCTAGCCTATAAAAGAAGGGTTAGGGGTCCCATTTGGAGGAGGAGAATCATAGTAAAGAAACTATACCCATTTGCACATTCCCTTTGTCCGAACCCTTTAGCCATCCTTTTGCAAGAAGAGATACAGAGCAAAGAAGTTGGAGGACAGTAGAAGAGGAGCCCAGGACCAGGTTCATGGAGCAGTGGTTGGCTTCATCATTGTAAGTTGATTGGTTGAAGTTAATAATAAAAAGATACTTTTCCCGTCCCACCATATGAGGTTTTTATGATTTATTGCATACTTGTTTATTGAAATCTCTAACCCATTAATCTATAGATCAATTGCATGCAGAGTTTGTTGTTTTCTTTATGTGAATGTAGGTCAGCCTTGGGGGGAGAGCTACAATAAAAAAATGATCAAGCGTAAGGAGGGATCTACATCAAACAACCATAATAAGATATGCTCATTTAACTATGTATTTGCTTAAGAATAATGGGGATTATGTTTGGGACGATGATAGAAAGTAGAGATCTTTAGGTCTTTTCTACATGCATAATCTAACCCTAAGTGCTAGTCCATAGAGGGATTTACCACTCACAACATTGTTGAATGTAGACTTCTTCTTCAAGTTCCCTGTTCATAAAAGATGATTTCACATCCATCTGATACACTTTAATATTCTTGGAGAATGCATAAGCTAAAAGCAATTAGATTGCTTCCATTCTGACAAATGGGGAAAATATCTCTTCAAAGTTGATTCCTTCAACCTGTGTGTATCCTTTACAAACCAATCTAGCTTTGTTCCTTGTAACCTATCCATCTTCATTCAATTTATTTATGAAAACCCACTTTGTTCCAGTCAGATTCTTATTATTTGGTCTTGGAACCAATTCCCAAGTGTCATTATTCTCTATTTGATCCAATTCTTCATCCATGGCCTTATTCCAAAATTCATCCTTGATGGCCTCTTCAAAACTTTTTGGTTCAATTGTAGATAAGAGTGCTCAGTGCATTTGTTTTGCTAAACAAATTCTTCTTCTAGTCTCAACTCTTGCATCTTTGTTTTCAATATTCTGATATGAAGGATGATTCTTTTGTACTCATTTTCTAGGTGTCTTTGGAGGCACTTGCTGAACTTTCTCTTCTACATCTGTCTTATTGTCTTCATCTTACCATTTTACTTATTCTTCATCTTCTGCTTCTTCTTCATAAAGTTGCTCCATTGATTCATTTTCTTCTTCCTTTAATTCTCGTCCACCTATTTCATCAATTGTTACATTGATGCTTTCCACAACTTTGTTCAACCTCATATCGTAACACTTGTATGCTTTCCTTGTACTTGAGTAGCCAACAATTACTCCTTTCTCCACACGAGAGTCAAACTTTCCCATTCTGTCATCTTCTCTTTTGATGTAGCGTTTGCTTCTAAATACTCTGAATTTATTCACATTTGTTGGTCTTCCTTTCCATAGCTCGTAGGGAGTTTTTTCAGTGTTTTTTCTGAGCATTACTCTATTTTGAATGTGAACTATTGTATGCACTGCATGTGTCCAAAAAATATTTGTCAATTTGGAATCCCTTAGCATTGTTTGAGCCATTTCCTATACTGTCCTATTATTTCTTTCAACAACTCCATTCTATTGAGGTGTCCTAGCAATGAAGAATTTCCTTTTTATTCCATGCTTGCTGTAGTAGTCCATAAATTCCTTTGAAGTGAACTCTCCTCCATTATCATATATCAAACATTTGATTTTTGAATCCATTTCATTTTCAACCATTTCCTTGTATTCCTTGAAGTTTTCAAAAGCTTATGACTTATTCCTGAGAAAGAAAACTGCAGTCATTCTTGTATAATCATCACCTAATAACATAATGTATTTCTCACCTTTTAAACCTTTTGTTGTAGTTGGTCCAAATAGATCAGTATGCACAATTTCTAGTGGTCTTGTCGTTGAATATTCCTTTGATTTGAAGCTGGTCTTTGTTTTATTTCCTTGTTGACAATACTTGCATAAAGTGTTGGTTGGTTTCGTGATCTGAGACATTTCTATAACTACTTCCTTTTTTCTGACTTTGACAAGGTTATCAAAGTGTATGTGACCCATTCTTTTGTGCCATAGCCAACCTTCATATTCCTTTCTTAGACAACACTTTTCATTTCCAATTTCACTTAATACATATATGTTACTTGAAGTTATTATAGCTGTTGCAATCAAGTTTCCTAAACATTCTTTTATTATCTCGCACTTTTGTGAATCGAAAGTAATTTTATGACTTCGGTCACACATTTGACTCACACTTAGAAGATTATGTTTCATATCTTCTAAGTAGAACATTTTCTGCCTTGGTATTCTTGTTTCCAATTCTAACTATGCCTTTTCCAATGATTTTTTCTGAAGCATCATTTCCGAAGGAGACTGATCCATCTCTTTCTTTTCTTAATGTAAGAAACCTATCTTTATCACTTGTAATGTGTTTTGAACAACCACTGTCAACATACCAACCAAATTTCTTCTACTTATATTGTAGAGCGAGTGTGCATTCTTCATTGTTATATTGATTCTGATTTCTTATCCATGTCCTCTTTTGAGGTTCTTTTCTATGACTGTTGTTGTTTTGTTGTGGTTCTCTAGGAGGGACTGTCATTCTACAATCTTTGGCCATGTGTCCAAAGTTGTTGCACTTGTAGCATTCCACTTCAGTGCTCAATTATTTAAACCTATTGTAGCTTATTTTTTGTGTTTCACTATGCCTTCTTGGATAGCCATTTTGTGTATGACTTTCAAAGTTGTTTATGTTTCTGCTATTAGCTCGACAATTTAAAACTTTATGTCCAAAATTATTGCATGCATAACATAAACCAAAAAAAATAGTTTGATACCTGGGAGTTTAAGATCTTCTAGAAGGATTTAATCTTATGAATCCTTCTTCTTCCTGAGTCCCATTTGTTTTTGTCGGTCGTTGATTCTGAAGTCTGAATCTTCTCGGTGGAGGAGTATCTCTGTAATCTTCCTTGTAGATCTTCCTATACCCTTTGATTGTTTTTGCATATCTTTTTGGGTATGTTTCTTTTTTTGTTTATTTGGAGCTTGATCCCTTTTCTGTCTGATTGTATACAAGTCCAAAATTGTCATGATAAGGATTTTTATTGTTGATAATGTCATCCATAACTTTTGAGCTGTTTTGCATATTTTTCTTTTGAAGATCATTTTTCAATGTGACAATATCTACTTCCAAATTTCCAATGATCCTATCTCTTTATTCTAACTGTTCTTTGAGTTCTTTTTCAATTCTTTTATCTTCTTCTATTTGAACCTTCAATTTCATGATCATTTGTTCTAGTCCCTGAGTGTCTTCTTTCTTGTCTAGTTTTTCTTGTAGCTTCTTGTTTTTCTTCTTTTATCTTCTTATAACTTCTATGGAACTCAACAATTATTCTTGGCAGTCAACTTATGCCTCTTCATATTCTTCTTCGATGTCTTCTTTATTAGAGTCTTCTATTTCCATGAATATAACTCTTTCTATCTCACTGTCACTAACTTCATCTTCATTTGATGAGGAGATGTCTTCTTTGGTGCATAAGATTTTCTTGAAAGATTTCTTTTTGGTTCTTTTTCCTTTATATGTTTGTTTTCTATTTGATTAATCTTCATCATTCCTCTTATTTTTCTTATGATGACATTTGTTAGAAAAATGACCAATGCCATCACAATTAAAACACATCAATGGAAGCTTACCTTTATATCTGTCGTTGGTTCCCTTGTTCAATCTTCTGACAAAGTTGGCCACTTCTTCTTCATCATCTTCTGAGAAGTCACTACTTCTCCTATGTTCCTTTTTCTTTCCCTTTTTCTTTGACCCTTTGGATTCTTTGAAAGTTGCTTCTTTTATATCTAGATTTTCTTGTTTAGTTCTCATTTCATATGCTGTGAATATTCCATGTAGTTCGTCCATGCTTATTGAGTCTAAATCTGCTCTTTCTTCTAGTGATGATATCTTAGGATCAAATCTCATAGGAAGAGACCTTAGTTCCTTTTGAACAATCACAAATTCTTCAATTTCTTCTCCCAATCCTATGATTGCATTCACTATTTCATCGACTCGTAAGACGTACGCTGCAATATTCTCATCTTCCTTCATATTTAATTGTTTGAATTGACCTCTGTAAGTTTGAATATTTGTTTCTTTGACTTTTGAATCTCCTTCATAAATATTTTGAAGTTTGTCCCAAATCTCTTTAGCGGATTTACAATGTACAACTTTGGTATATACCGATTCACCAAGACCATTTAGAAATGCATTTGTGGATTTGGAATTATTTTTACTGAGTTTCATTTCTTTTTCACTTGTTGGAGAGACTGTTGGTTCTTTGTATCCATCTACTACTGATTGAAAATTTTCAAATCCCTGTTCATGTATATATGTTTTCATCCCTTTGCTCCAAAATGCATACTTCTGTCCATCAAATTGTGGTATTCCATTTTTATACATGTTGTTTCTCTCCATGATATACCTTTAAGTGGTTAAAATGATTTCTGAAGGAACCTACTCAGATACCAATTGTTAGATTACCGAGGGGGGGGGGTGAATAAGTAATAGAGAAATTTAATCATTTTTAACCATAAAATTGAAGTGTTATATCAATGTAGCATCATCATCCAATAGTTGCAGAGTAAATAAACAATTAACAAATGAACAATCATGAACATACACAATACACCAATGTGTTTATGTGAAAACCCAAAGCAGGAGAAAACCACATAATACTTTTTCTTATATGTCTCTAAGAATTAAATTCATTGGAAGAACCAACTTCCTTTGTTTTCCAACTACAACTGGAAGGAGGATCCAACTCCCTAGTTTCTCAGGATACAACCTGAGGGAAGCTTCAACTCCCGAATTCCCTGGCTACAACTAGAAGGAGGCTACAACCCTCTATGTTCTCCAGCTACAATTGAAAGGTGGATACAACCACTTGCCCTTGCCTCGTCCAACCGTCATGAAATATAAGTAGAATGATGGAACCACTATCACACTATCACTGTGAGATATACTGCTATAACCTTGTACCAATCAACCTGCACCAAACAACCTGTACCAACATGTACCAAACAACCTGTAATCAACATGTACTATAAACAAGTGCATCAACCATGCACCGACCTATACCTCAATCTGTAACATCAACAAGTGCATCAACCATGGATGAAATATGTACCAATCGTGCATCAAATACACATAAACTATGACTCATCAATATGTACAAATATCATCAACTATACACCTCATGTAGGTGCCAAATCATCAACTACTTGTGTCAACCATGTACCCAAAATGTACCTCAACCAAAATCCCTCATCAATTTCATCATCCAAATATGATTTGTAACTCTGTAATAGACCCGATGTATATGATCACATACTTGCAAACCTTCCTTAAATTTAACAACAAGAGACTAGCATTTTCATCAAACTTTACTTTAGTCTCACATGACTAATTTTGGATTAGTCAACAACCCTAACTTGAAATAATCATAAATATGTACCTGTAATGAATAAAGATATGAAAATACCAAAAAATGTTCTTGAGTTTCTTTTGTGTAATTCCTCCAGGCTTCACTACTTGGAACCTCTCAGAAAGGAGTTATAGCAAAAATAACATACCTTGTTGAATTATGGCTTATTCTAGAGAGTGAACTTGTAGAGCGTGCCCCACATAGAATATTGTTCTATGGATTTGAAAATGGTACACAAAATACTACGGACTGTACTATAACCAATACATTTGGTATTATTGAATTTGGATATGTTATGAAGAAGTTATGATGATTTTACTCGAAACACCTGTTTTATACGAGTTTCAGGACTAACCACATACCCTATTTTCCACATAGTGTAATTCCAAAAATAAAATGACCCACAAGATGGAATTTTTATCACAACTACTTGGATATGTTTCCTCAAGTGTAATTAAAATGAGAGACCCTTTCCTCTTATTTATACTTTTATGTAGCTTCCTCAAGGGGTTGCCTTCTAACCATCTTAAACCACTTTCCTTATTTTAGGGCTAACCCACTTCTAACCACTTGTCCATTTAGTAATTTCTCTATTAATTTTATTATTTAAATAATTTATTTTGTATCCACTTTGACTTATAGTACACTCATCACTTCACTTTATTATTTAAATAATTTCTTCTTTGCAACCACTTTGACTACTTTGACCTTTTGGGGTTTCTAGATGACTCATGAGGGTTCTACAACTTCACATGGTCATAATTCTCTAACCTTGAAGAGTTATGTGACGTTCCACATACCACCAGAAATGACATGACATGCACTATCCATGTATAATATTCTTACCTTCAAATATATTAAAACTCATACCATTATACATCAAACAAACTTTTGTTCATTACCCAAACCTTTGTGCTACCATAATTTTCTACCAGAATTTATTCAAGGGTTGACATCAATGAAAACCAACCCAAATAATCAACAAGTATACGAGAATACAAACCCACTAATCCCATCATTTTTTCTTGAAATAACTTGTTGTATAAATGAATACTAGGAGGAGTAAAGGGGTTTACACCCTCCTAGGGTTTTTCCTAGCTAGTTTAGCTTTCCTTGGGGAGTAAAATGTATTACACCCCCAAGGAAGTAGCTAAAATAGATATTTAAATTTTATGACTCCATAACCCAATATATAAAGGCACTAATCTCCTTGCATTGGGGAAACAAAAACATTGCATTGGGATACATGAAATCATGAGATATTGAAATTTTCTTAGTTGGAATCTATTCTATGTGCTTAAAGATGACTAATGCCTCTAAGGCATTTTGTTTTGTCAAAGAATTCTTGATTTTGTAATAAAACAAAGCTACAATGACTAGGTTTGTAGCAAACCCTAAAAAAATCTCTAAATAACTCACAGTTCAACCATAAAAAAATGCTACTAATTTACCCCTATAATCTACTAGTCTCAGCGCATCTTTTGGGTGGATTATTTGTGATTTTTGGTGGCTGATTTTTCTGATGTAATAAATTGTTTGATACATCCATAATTATGCAAATATATATCTACAAAACTGATATATAACAACCTTACACTGACGCTAAAGTATTATGCTTTTACACTTGAGTTATACTAGTGTTTTGCTAACTTTTCTCTTGTATCATTTGATAGACTTTTAAAATCTTTTTAGAAGCTTTAACAATATTTCTTTTGCTGATATATATATTTGTTTACTACTGTAATTAGGGACAACAATCTTAACTTGATTTTCCAATATAATATTGGGCTTGTATCGTCGTTTTTCTTGTGTCTCGGGTAGGTATAATCACCACTTGGCAAGTATAATACACTGTGGCATATCTTCTACCATCTACAAGACTCTTTTAAATCCCTTTTCACTCTCCATCAATGACCTATAAGGGGAATCTCCTTCATCTCTTCACTTTCCATCTCATTCTCCCTAGTGATCGAGGTGGATATCGGTGGCCACCCACCTATCTCAACTGGATCAAAAAAAAGTTTGTTGGCAACTTATTATTTTTATCATTTTTTTGGTTCCTAAACTTTTGGGGCCATTTTAAGGGCCCAAACAACATTTTTTTTAGATCGGCCACCTCAATGATAATATTATGTGAGGTATTATGTGATGTTTCCCCATTGGATGTTTGTGATGTTCTATTGGGACAACCATCTATGTGGAAGTTCCATGCTATTTATGAGTCTCGATTCCATAGAGTCATTTTTACTTTTGGGGGGCATCTCTACAAGATACCATAGGTAGTTACAACTACGTTCCCACCTAAACAATGTTGCAAGGTAGTATCTCATACTACAAACTTCAACTTCTTCATAATTTGGTCAAAAGGTGAACATAAAGACACTTCAACCAATGTAGCCTCATTCCAAGCACCTTCTATCCAACATAAGTAGATCGAAAATATTGAATAAAATCACAAATATTCCTTCTACACACAGTCATCTCATTAGGTTCTCAACAACCTCCCATAAACCAAGCAACACAACTTCTCCAGCAAGGAAAGCAACTCACCAAGGTTTAGATTTAGCAAGGGATTTCCCCTCTCCCATGGTAACTCAACACAATGGAGACCATTGATTTCTAAGGAGGGAGTATTGATCCAGGTGGATATCAGTGGCCACCCACCTATTCCAACTAGCTCAAAATAGTTTGTTGGCAACTTACTAGTTTTAGTAGTTTTTCAGTTCCTAACCTTTTGAAGTGATTCTGAGGGCCTAAATGACTCTTTTTATATATAGGGAACCTCAATGATACTTTATGGATTTGACTGAACCCCCAAAATTTAGATCCTCTTCAATACCTTTCCAATGATCTATCATTTTCCCCAAATAGAAATTGTGTGCCAAAGTTACGCCCCCGAGAAGTTGATACACCAAACTACCCAAAACAAGGTCCACAAAAGTGTTGGATTTTCATCTTCCGGGGTTATGGTTTTGGATTTTATTTATGTTAAAAATGCCTTTGGAGCCTCATTATAACAATCATATTCTTGTGAATGTGAGTATCCATCACATCTCTTCTTAGAGCTAAGCTACCACCATTCTAGCGAGTCTTTCACTTTGTATTTCTACAGTTTTGTACATTTTACTCATTAATAGAAAATGTGTATTACTGTATATCTATGCCTCTTGTTATATATCCGATATATCTATGTTATATTATTGGGTCTCTTGTGATATCTTTTTATATTTATGTGTTATATCTCCGCTCTTATTTCGTGCCAAAAATAATCTAGATCAGTGGTATCAGAGCAATCTTCTCTTGATCGTTTTTCAGTGCATGCCCCTGATGAGGTCTGAGTATAGAAATTTGGGTTTCAAGCTTTCCTCTCTTAAGAAAAATCGCTCTCGTACACCCAATAAACCTTACATAGGAGAAGAAAAATATGATGGAGTAGAAGTTTCTGTTAATCTGTTTCTTGATCAAGCTCTCACTCGACAGAGGAACAAAATGATGGATAATTTTTCCCACATCATTCAACACCTATCGATAACAACATACACATATTCATCAAGTAGCCACTTTATAAGCACCTCACCTTTCAAGTTACAAGTTACTTTTGATATTACCATATTTTAATGAAAGATATATGTGGATACCCTAGAAAAATGGTTAAATATGCTAGAAGGTTATTTCTTCGTTCATAATTTATCCGATAGGGAAAATATCACCTTCACACTCCTTAAGGCTCTTCCCCATGTCAAAAATTGGTGGGAAACTTACTGGGAGAAAAATTCCATAGAGGATTCTAGAATATATGGGGCTGATCCCACTTGGCATTTTTTTGTGGATGTGGTCAAGGAAAAATGTTACCCTGTTGGAAAATATGACAACCAATACATGAGATGGACCACACTATGAAAAGAGAGGGGCCAAACAATGACAGAGTTCATAAATACCTTACATACCTTGTGCACCACGATGGGTATCAAAGAATCTGAGTGACATTTGGTTCTGAAATACCATGGGGCTCTACACAGATACATCCAAATTGAAATGGATTTTCTGGACATCTCATCACTGGGTGATTCTTATTGATATGTTGTTAAAATTGAGTATAAATTTAAGCACTAGAACAAGTGGGAGTTCAGGTCTGCAAAGCCACAACAACTAAATTATGATAAATACATCCCTAACAAGTAGCCTCCTGAAGACCAGTCCAAGCCATAGGAAAAGAAGGGTCACTAGAAGATGAAGAAGGATACTGGAATTTGGTGTGATTTCCACAAAATCCCTTGGCTTAAAACTTATGAATGTTTCTCAAAACAATCATTGGTGGCTGAGATCAAAGAAAAGGAGCTGAACCCCAATTTAGAATATGATTAAGAAAATAATGGGAGAAGACATATCATCGATGCAGACCCCACTGCTAATTTTGCGACTGCAACAATTCAACTAGAAGAACCAATAGATCCCGAAGAGGGGGAGAGCCTCTTTCATTCACAGATGTGGGTGAAGGGGACCCTGTTGCATTTCATTATTGATAGCAGAAGCCATAATAACCTCATCTCAACAGGGGTCATCAAACCATTGTTATAGTCAACAAAACCACACCTGTAGCCATACAACCTCGGGTGGCTTCACCAAGGACGAGATCTCCATGTCATCCAACATTGTCGATTGTCATACAAAATCCAACCCTTCAAGGATGAGGTATTATGTGATGTTGCCCCACTAGATGTCTTTGATGTTATTTTGGGCCAACCATATATGTGGAATATCCATGATATTTATGAGTCTCGACCCCATAGCATCATTGTTACTCTAGGGGGTCATCTCTACAGGATACCAGAGGTTGTTTCAACTATTGTCCCACCTAAACAGTGCTGCAAGGTAGTATCTCATACTACAAAATTATGCTTCTTCACAATCTATTCAAAAGGTGAAAAAAAGGAAACTGCAACCACTACAGCCTTAGTCCAATCACCTTCTATCTAGTAGAAGAATATCAAGAAGATTGAAGAAAAGTGAATATTCCTTCTACACACAGTCATCTCATCAGGTTCTTAACAACCTCCCACAAACCAAGCAACGCAACTTCTCCAGCAAGGCAAGCAACTCAACAAGGTTCAGATTCTACAAGTGCTTTCCCCTCTCCCCCGAGAACTCAACACAATGGAGGCCATTTCTTCCTAAGGAGGGAGGATTGATCTAGGTGGATATTGGTGACCACCCATTTATTCCAATTGGATCAAAACAGTTTGTTGGAAATTTACTATTTTTAACATTTTTTTGGTTCGTTAACTTCTAGGGCCATTTTGAGGGCCTAAATGAATATTTTTAGACATTGGGAACCTCTATAACACCTAATGCCTATGATTGATCCCCCAAAATGAATCTCCTCACTGATACCTTTCCAACAAGCTATCGTGTACCCCAAAGGGAGATCGTATGCCAAAGTTATTCCCCTGAGAAGTTGATACACCAAACTACCCAAAACAAGGTCCACAAAACTGTTGGATTTTCATCTTCCAAGGTTAGGGTTTTGGATTTTATTTATTTTAAAAAGGCCTTTGGATCCTCATTGTAACAATCATCTTCTTGTGAATGTGAGTAGACGTCACATATCTTCTCAGAGATAAAATGCCACCATTCTAGCGAGTCTTTCACTTTGTATTTCTATAGTTTTGTACATTTCATTCATTAATAGAAATTGTGTGTTAATGTATATCCATGCCTCTTCCTATATACCAATATATCTCTGTTATATTATTGTCTCTATTGCGATATCTCTATATAGTTTTGTGTTATATATATCCTCTCATTTCATGCCAAAAATAATCTGGATCACCAAGATCCCCCCCCTTGAGGTGATTCCTTCATCTCTAAACTGACGAGAATACCTGACTAAGGTGACAGTGGGCAAGTGTTCTATTCGTTGTCACCATTTTGTGGTTGGATCAATATTTTCCCAACCTACAACTTGTGTGATAATATTTTGGCGCCATTGTCGGGGATTATTTTGAATCCTCTTCCAAACCCTAACGATACTTTGGAAAGCTATCCCAAATCCTTCCCCTATATTTTCTATCGAATCCACTTGAAGGGAGCTCCCCTTCCACCCTTGATGATATTTTCTTGAGGCTCATTTGAAAACTCCAACTTCCAAGAACTCACCTTTCCTTGTTTCCCCTGTTGGCATGATTTACAGGAAAGCATGTTCTTGTCATTGATGGTAAGAACAACAACGACGATGGCATGATTACAGGTAGAGTGTGAAAAAGGAATCAAAGCTCAAAAGATATGGTGCGATAAAACTCAGATCAAATCAAGACCATCATATCTACAAGCCAGATCTATGACAGGGATGAATTGAGGGGAGAAAAACATGAATTAAACTACTCGCCAGTTACAATCCCACAATCTGTCTAGATCATCAGATCTCATAGCTTCAAATATCTACGACTGTGGTTGATCCAAAAAACAATGAGTTTAAGTCAGATTAAATCATGACCATAAAATGTGCAATTGCCAAATCTACGTTATGGATGAATTATGAAGATTGAAAGGAGAATTAACATCGCGCTTGTTCTAATCCCACAATTAGTCAGGGTCATCCGATCTTATAGCTTCAAAGATCGACGATCGTGGTTGACTCACCAACAATGCACAAATTCAAATTGTGGAGTTTGGGTGTCGAGTTAAATCACTCGCAAGTTGTGGTTCTGCAATCATCATTGACCGTTGATCTTCTTCAAGTGTCCTCATGACCGTTTGATCATTTTTTAGTGGAAGGATAGGATAAGTGGGGAAAAATGATTGAGAATTCTATTATGAGAATTTTTCGTTAGCTGTCAGATCACTTTTGAGTGGAAGGACAGGATAAGCCAGCAAAGCCGCATCGCAGAAATATTGAGCCATCGATCTAAGTTTATGATCAACGAACAACATTCACTTTGGATCTAAAGACATGAGGAGGTTACACTCTAGAGAGCCTGATATTTGAAATTCTTGAAATGCGAATTTTCGTCAGCCATTGGATCATTCCAAGTGGAAGGATAGGATAAGCCAACAAATCCACATCGCAGAAAGATTGAGCTGTCAATATAAGTTCATGATCGATGAACAACATTCACTTCGGATCTAAAGACACAAGGAGGTTACACTCTGGAGAGATTGAGATTTGAAATTCCCGAAATGCGAATTTTTGTCAGTCGTTGGATCATTCCAAGTGGAAGGAAAGGATACGCTAGAAGAGATACATCGTAGAAATATCAAGCCATCGATTTAATATTATGATCAATGAACATGATTCACTTCAGATATAAATATACGAGGAGGTTATTCTTCAGAAATTTTGAGATTGGAAAAACCTGAAGCCTGGAAATCCAAAATGAATAAGGACCATCGGATTTGGAGGACATACGAGGATCATTGGATCAGTGTTGTTGGTCAGTAGACCACATCAACAGATCATGTCAGTAGACCACATCAGCAAGGATATGTGGAAAACTATGTCAGCAGACCATGTCAATGAATACACATGGCATAATCATATGATGACAAGTGTCAAGAAGAAATTGGCTCCTGCCATGTTAGCAAGTGACATCAACAAGTTGTGTCACTCCGAGAGAATTTCTTCGGGAGTTTCACCACCAAGAAATGTCAAAAGTACTAAAGTCCCGAAGGATGGATCTCTGAAGTCACTCTCAACTATCGATCTAAGATACACCGGAAGGTAGGACAACCATTATATCTAGGAGGAGAACATGTGCCACATGAGGATCCACATCAGCAAGACTACATCAACAAGGACACATGGCACAATCATACAATGAAAAATTTCAAGTTGATTCAACATTTTAGGTATGTGGAAATCAAAAATCTGAGTGACACATGGCAACTACTAGGCTCATGACACATCATCAAGTGATGTCACTCCGGAGGAAAGAAGGGGTTTGAGATTTGAAATCTCTAAAGTCTGGAGACCCGAAGGAGATCTCGACTGTTGATCCGGAAGGGACACGCGTCAGTGGATTGACAACTTCACAAGATTGACGTATGGAGAAAAGAATAGGTTGAGATTTGAAATCTTTGAAGTTCGGAGACCCGTAGGAGATATCAATCGTTGATCTGATGTCGGGTGCACTCTCAACCATTGATCAAGATATAATGGAAGGATAACATAATTTTAATATCCAAATACCCGGAGTAAAAGGTGGCCATCCATATCAATGGTTGATTAAGTCATGGCCATCATATTAAGCCTTGTGAGAATCAAATCTGACAATTGATTTGTTTTCATGAAATGAATGTAAACCGTCCGATCTGTTCGGGAATTCTGATTTAGAAGTTTTGAATGGTTTGAAACCCAAAAGTTCCAAAGGGAAAAGTGTCGAAGTTACGATAGTCTTCCATTTCAGGAGAATGAATCATGGTCGTTGAATTGATAAGAACTCAAGTGCTTGTTAAGCCCAGGCGTATGGTCACCGCCAGTGATCACGTGAAGGAAGGAGCTTAGAAGCCAAATAAGCCATAATTGATTGGCTGTAACTGACAGAGTAAATGGATATTTTTTATTGCTAGAGAAGCTAAGGAATAACGCCCACTGATGATGAACACATTGAGATAACCTCCAGGGATGACATAGAGTTTCCATGATGATCAGGCAGAGGACTCGACGTGAGAAAAATATGCACAATAGAGATTCAGTGAGGTGAATCTGTTGGTTAGCGATGTAGTTGTGAGGCAGAGATGCAGTGAACAACCTGTAGGGAAGAAAAGTGATGCAGTGAAAAGAATGTAGAGGCATAGCGCATATAATGCAGATGGTGCACAGAGTATTAAATGTATAAGAACAGAAAGTGCATGGATGCGAGAAGAAAGACATTGATGCAGGCAGAACATAGTAGTGTAGTAGAACAATGATGAGACTGGTAAGCCATTGATAAATGTTGTATCACTGTGATAAATTTAAGAAAGCAAATATTTATATTTTAGGGTGGTAGGTAGGTGCTAGGGATGACTGGTGTCCTCAAAGTTTTAAGTGGGTGCTTGAACATAGGGAGTTGTAGCTTCCATCTGGTTGCAGCTAGAAAAACCAGGGTGGCAGTGTGGTGCAAGGGAGAACTATTGTTCTCTATTATACAGGTTGGTGCCTGTGTGATCAGGAAGTTGGTGCTTCCATTCAGTTGGTGTTGGAACACTCAGTGAGTTGGTGCTTCCTTCTAGTGGGTTCTAGAGAAACCAGAGAGTTGGTGGTCTCAACAATTTTCTTCTTGTAAAACAAAGGTTGCAGCCTTAAGAAGAGTTGGAGCTCATAAGAATGATAATGTATAGAAAATAAAGTTTACTTATCATATCAAGAAGAAGAGGTTTTTTCCTTTATGGGTTTCCTCAGAAATTATCTGTCTCTGCATATTTCATGTGTGTGATTGATGTTGAATATTCTATTTCTTACTTCCCTGATTTATTGTGATCATCATTGAGTGTTCTGTAAAGAGTTCAAAATGGGCATAATTGTTTAAGCACAATAACAACTGATTCACCCCCCACTCTTAGTTTTCCAACAATTGGTATCAGAGCCGGTTCCTTTTATCTAAGGGTAGATTCTAGAGATTTAACATGAATATCCATGAAGGAACTTCAACCAATAAGTCCCCCTATTCAATGGAACAAACTTCGCCTTCTGGAAAGTTAGGATGAGAACCTACATAATGGCCCTAGGTGCAGATGTCTAGGATGTGGTAGAGATTGGTTATGTAAAGCCAATTGTACTAGATTCTAAGGATGACAAGCTAGAATTCATCTTCAACGCTAAGTATATGAATGCTATTCTGAGTGGGCTTGCAGAAACAAAATTTGTAAAAGTTATGCACTTATAATATGCCAAAGCAATGTGGGACAAACTCATTAGTAGTTATGAAGGTAATGAGAAGGTAAAGGATGCCAAGCTTCAGAAATACATATTACAGTTTGAATAGCTAAAGATGAAAGAGGATGAAATAGTTGGGAAGTACTTTCTGAGAGTTTAAGAACAAGTAAATGCAATGATAGGACTTGGTGAAAAAATTGAGGATGTCTCTTTAATTCAAAAATTTTTGAGATCTCTGCTAGATAGGTTCAACCCAAAGGTCTATGCTATAGAATAACTTAATGATCTAAAAGCTCTGTCTATTGACCAACTCCTAGGAACTCTGACTGCCTATGAAAGTAGGATAGGTAAAGATAAACCCACCTCTAGAGAAACATCATTTATAGAAGATAAGAATGAGGATTCTGAGCCTAATGAAATTGAATCAAAATTTGTGAGAAGACTAAAGAAAGGATCAGGCAAGTAACAAGGAAAATTTCCCTTCAAATGTTTTAACTGTGGAAAAATAGGTCACTTTGTATCTAAGTGTCCACACAAGAAACAAGATAAGAATTCCGAAGGTGAAAATAAGTACAAACCCAAGAGATTTGGTAAAAAGAAAAGTCTATGTGTAAACAATGATGACTCTTTAGAAGACACAGATAGTGACTCTTCCTGCGAAGATAATATTAATGAATTTATGCTTATGGACAAAGAGGATTATGATAATAAAATCACAGGAAGTGATGTTGATGATGAAGAAGTTGTGGTTGACTTGGAAGGAGAATTGATCAGTGCTCTAGAAGAAATTGCTAGACTCAGATCTAAGAAGAAAAAGAAAAAACAATTGATCATATAGTTCAAGAAAGAAAATAAAGGACCTGATGAAGACTTTGCCCTGCTAAAAGTGGAATTAGAAGAGGAAAAGAAAATAGAGGACATTCTGAAATAACAGTTATCAGAAAAGAAGGAAAGATGTGAAGCCTTGGAAGAAGAGGTAGTAAAAACCAGAAAAGAGATGGAGAAGTTTAAAACATTGTATCTCCAAAATCTTCCAAGCATTAAAGCCACAATAGAACTTAATGAAATTTTGAGCAAACAAAGATCTCCTTTATTGAAGACTGGTTTAGGTTATGTAAATGGTTCAAGCAACAATCAGCCAGAAAGAAAAGAGCCAGTAAATATGATCAAGTTCCAAGTCAACAGACAATCAGACCATGAGAGCACTCTGTCACCAAAAGATAATAAAGACAAGATGATCCCAGATAAAAAACAAAGAGATCAAAAGATGGAGCAACAAATGCCAAGAAGAAGGCCATTCTTCAGGTACCAAAATTTCTTCCATGGCTACTATTTTTACTGTTCTAATTTTGGTCATAAGATTGTAAATTGTCAAATTAAGTTTAGAGACATGCAACTGAGGAGGTCAAGAAATAAACGATCTTTACAACATGGAACTAAGAAGACAATGAATAGACAACGTAGAACCAATCACTTTGACCTACTTAAAAATGAGCTTGAATGTTATAATTGTCGTAACTTCGACCACAAATCTACAAACTTCCATATGAAGAAGTACAAGGAAGATCCAAGGATAAATCCTTTAGCTAGAAATGCCAGCACATGGAAAAAGAAAGATAGTGAAAAATGTGGTCTAGTACTTTCAACTCAAAAACAAAAATACCCCTGGTATATAGACAATGGATGTTCCAAGTGTAAATTCTAACCTTGTACAATATCTACTGCAAACTGATATTCAGAAAAGAACAGAAAAGATACAATGGCAAATACAAACATTACACAAAGATTTTTCACTTGGAAACCCTAAACTGGGAAAACCAGCATATATTATATTCATACACATTGTGTTACATTGTTTACAATAAAATATACATATAGGAGCCAGCGGCATCCAAAACCCTAACCCAATGACCTGGATTAGTCCAAAACCCTAATTCCTTAACCGGAAATAGAAAACCATCGACAAAAAACCATGTGCCGAAAAACCACCTAATATCATGTGGTCCCAGAAATATGTCGTCCCGGAAATATGTCGGCCCGACGAAAATATGTCGGCTCGGCCCAGCGAAAAATATGTCGGCCCGAAAAAAATCTACTCGTGCAAAGAATATAACACATACCCAACATTCTCCCACTTGTTGTTTTCTTTGCACACAGGGGGTTACAGGGTTACATAGTCAACAATCCAGGGCAACAATGCCCATGGATCCTCTACACCAAGAGAACTTCTCAGTG
>ML801672.1:243215-276719 GCA_009831015.1 Picea engelmannii
GGCTGTAGCTTCCTCTGACACATTCAGTAATACTGAATCGGAGAGACACAGTCGAATTGTGCTCTTTGCCTTCCGATCCGTCTTTTTCCAGTCATCTGTAGAAGTTCCTGTAGGTGTCATACCTGGATCTACCGCGATCCACTAATCTTTGTCCACCAAAAGATCTTCCATCTTGAGCTTCCACATCTCAAAGATTTTCCCATTAAACTTCTCGATCTCCATCTTCGAATTGCTTGCTATTTCTTTTCACCTGGAAAACAATACCGCAGATCTCCCACTGTAACAAGGCTTATCATAGTCCTGAGCCAAACCCTTGATGACAAAGGTGTCCCCCTGAAGCCAATAAAGCTCTGATACCAAATGTAAATTCTAACCTTGTACAATATCTACTGCAAATTGATATTCAGAAAATAACAGAAAAGATACAATGGAAAATACAAACATTACACAGAGATTTTTCACCTGGAAACCCTAAACCGGGAAAACCAACATATATTATATTCATACACATTGTGTTACATTGTTTACAATACAATATACATATAGGAGCCAGCAGCATCCAAAACCCTAACCCAATGACCTGGATTAGTCCAAAACCCTAATTCCTTAACCGGAAATAGAAAACCATCGGCAAAAAACCATGTGCCAAAAAACCACCTAATATCATGTGGTCCCGGAAATATGTCGTCCTGGAAATATGTTGGTCCGACGAAAATATGTCGGCTCGGCCCGACGAAAAATATGTCGGCCCGAAAAAAATCTACTCGTGCAAAGAATATAACACATACCCAACACCAAGCACATGACTAGAGACAAGGATAAGTTTTTGTCTATAAGTAAAAGTAAAACAAGAAATGTAATGTTTGGAAATGATGAACCAGGTAAAATCAAGGGTAAAGGGATGGTGAGTTTGAGTAATGGTAAAGGAAAATCCCAGGATGTTCTACTTATAGATGGGATGAAACATAATTTTCTCAGTGTAAGTCAAATGTGTGACAGAGGATGTGAAGTGGTGTTCAATTCCAAGGATTGTAAGATAAAGTCTGTAAACTCAGGACAAGTGGTGGCTAAAGGCACAAGGACATAAAATAATGTATATGTGCTGAAATAAGATATAGAAGAGTGTCATCCAAGCAAACACGATGAAAGCTAGTTATGGCATAGGAGACTTGGACATACAAACTTTGACCACTTAATCAAGATAAAAAATCTTGAGGCAGTAAAAGATCTTCCAAGAATATCAAAGCCACAAGACTTTGTGTGTAAACCCTGTCAAGTAGGAAACCTAACCAGGACACAGTTTAAATCCAAGAGCTCTACTTCAATAGAGAAACCACTCCAATTAGTTCATATGGATTTATGTGGACCATCAAGACAGGAAGGCACAGGGAAGGAAAACTACTTTATGTTGATTATTGATAATTACTCCATACTTACCTGGGTTTCTTTTCTCAAAGAAAAAGCTAAAGCATTTAATAAATTTAAAATATTTAAGGATTTAAATGAGAATCAAATATGCCAGAGGTTAAAGGTAGTAAGATCAGACAAAGGAGGAGAATTTATGTCAAGTGTTTTCAAGGAATTCTGTGATAAACATGGGATCAAGAGATAATACAGAATCCCAGGAACTCCACAACAAAATGGAGTAGTTGAGAGGCAAAACAGAACAGTTCAGCAAATGGCCAGGTCAATGATGAATGAGAAGAACATTGGTCAAACTTACTGGGTAGAAGCAATACACACAATAGTCCATATTCTTAACAAATCCCACCTCAGACCACATAGTGACAAGACACCTTATGAATTGTGGTATGGAAGACCTGCTTCAATCAAACACTTCAAAGTATTTGGGAGTAAGTTATACATAAATAATAATAATGAAAACCTTGGCAAGTATGATGACATGGATGATGAAGGCATATTCTTAGGATATGCTAACAATAGTAAAGGATATAGATGCTTTAATAAAATATTACATAAATTAGTTGATTGCATTGATTTAACGGTTGATGAAGGAGTCCCAATAAGAGAGGTGAGCAATATTGAGTCTACTATAGAGGACACAATTGAAATTGAAGATGAATAGGTCCAAGAATTAGATGGAGAAGAGACACCCATAAAAGAAGATTCATGACAACGATCAACATCAAATTCCTCCTCCAAAATTACTAAAGGAATCATCCTGAAAGTCAGATAATTGGTGAGAAAGACAAAGGTGTACAAACCAGGAGAAGGATGATCAAAGACACCGAGAAATCACATATGGCCTTCATATCCATGGTGGAACCCAATAACTTCAATGAATCAAGTGAAGATGTAAATTGGTTAAAATCAATGAACAAGGAACTGTATCCGATTGAGAAGAACAATACTTGGGAGTTTGTTCCTAGACCGACAGATAAGAATGTAATTGGCTCCAAATGGGTGTTTAAAAATAAAATGAATGAACAAGGACAAATTGTCAGGAATAAATCCAGATTGGTTTGTAAAGGGTATGCTCAAATAAAAGGACTGGATTTTGATGAAACATTTTTGTCCATAGCAAGATTAGAAGCTATTAGAATGTTTCTTGCCTATGCTTGTCATAAGAAGTTTAAATTCTATCAAATGGATGTCAAGTCATCTTTTCTAAATGGATATCTAAAAGAAGAAGTCTATATGGAACAACCAGAAGGTTTCCAACTGTCAGATAACCCTGAACTTGTCTACAAGATAAATAAAGCCTTATATGGGTTGAAACAAGCTCCTCGTGCCCGGTATCACAGACTGGATACATATCTACAAGACAAAGAGTTCAAGAGAGGAACAATCGACAACAATCTATATATTAACACAGAGGGTAATGATATGCTCATTGTGTTGGTCTATGTAGATGACATGATCTTTGGTAGTAATAATGCTTCATTGGTACAATGGTTTGCTTCTTCCATACAGTCTGAATTTGAAATTTCTATGATAAGGGAGCTGTCATTTTTTCTTGGCCTACAAATTACTCAGAGGTCTGAAGGAATATTTCTTTCTCAAGAAAAATATCTAAGAGAAATGTTGAAAGGTTTCAAATGGAAGATTCTAAACCTATGAGTACACCTATGGTCACTGGATGTAAGTTAAGAAAGGATGATGATTCACCTAATGTTGATCAGAGTTCATATAGTTCTATGATAGGCAACCTATTGTACATCACAACATCCCGTCTAGACATAGTGCATGTTGTTGGAATGGTAGGAAGGTACTAGGCTGCACCTAAACAAATTCATTTGTTAGCGGTCAAAAGAATAAGAATATTCAGATACTTGAAAGGAACAATGGACTATGACCTATGGTATCCTAGGAATTAGAATTTTCAACTATCAGTCTATTCAGATGATGATTGGGCTAACTGCGCGGATGAAAGGAAAAACACTAGTGGAGGTGCCTTCTTCTTAGGAGATTCCCTTGTATCATGGTGAGAAAGAAGCAAGGTTCCATTTCCTTATCAACTACATAAGCTAAGTAAATTGCAGCTGCCACTTACTGTACCCAAGTATTATGGACGATTTAGACACTTGGAGGTACAATATACTACATCGATTCCAATTCATTGTGATAATACTAGTGCAATCAATGTGTCAAAGAATCTTGTATTTCACCCCAAGACAAAACATATACCCATCAAGTATCACTTATTGAGGGAACAGGTGACCAACACTGTTGTTTCTTTGCATTATATTCCATCCAAAGATCAGATTGCTGATATCTTCA
Organism: Picea engelmannii; assembly: GCA_009831015.1. Classification (NCBI taxonomy): domain Eukaryota; kingdom Viridiplantae; phylum Streptophyta; class Pinopsida; order Pinales; family Pinaceae; genus Picea; species Picea engelmannii. The sequence goes on from ML801672.1 coordinate 246,957, forward strand.
CTAAACTTCTTGCAAAAACTCATTTTGAGTATCTACGCCAAAAGTTGGGCGTGAACCCATTATCAACCTAAGAGAGTCCATCCTGTTAGGGGGAGTATGTGTTGGTTGAATATTTGATACCTACGAAACATACTGCAACAGATTAGGGGGAGCATGTTCTCTTTGACATTGATGTCAAAGGGGGAGAAAAGGAGTGGTCTAGATGCTATAGTTAGAGGTCCAAGCAGAATAGTGCAGCCTTTTAGGATTTCCATCAATGCCAAAGGGGGATATTGTTGGCATGATTTACAGAAAGTGTGTGCTTGTCATTGATGGAAATAACAACAATGAAGATGGCATGATTATAGGAAAAGTGTGCAGAAGGAATCAAAGATTAGAAGAGATGACATGATAAAAATCAGATCAAATCAAGACCGTTGGATCTGCAAGCCAGATCTATGGCAGGGATGAATTGCAGGGAGAAAAATATGAATTAAACTACTCACCAGTTACAATCCTAGAATCCGCCTAGATCGTCAGATATCATAGCTTGAAATATATACAACTGTGGTTGATCCAACAAATAATGAGTTTAAGTCAAATTAAATCGTGATCGTCGGATGTTCAATCACCAAATCTACGACAGGGATGAATTGTGGAGATTGAAAGGAGAATTAAACATCACACTTGTTCCAATCCTGCAATTAGTTAGGATTGTCTGATCTTATAGCTTTGAAGATCGACGATTGTGGTTGACTCACCAATAATGCACAACTTCAAATTGCGGAGTTTGGGTGTCGAGTTAAATCACTCACAAGTTGTGGTTCCAAAATCATCATCGACCGTTTATCTGCTTCAAGTGTCCTCATGAATGGATCATTTTTGAGTGGAAGGACATGATAAGAGGGGAAAAACAATTGAGAATTCAACTATGCGAATTCCTGTTAGATGTCAGATCACTTTTGAGTGGAAGGGCAGGATAAGCCAGCAAAGGCGCATCGCTGAAAGATCGAGTCATAGATCTAAGTTCATGATCGACGAAAAATATTCACTTCGGATCTAAAGATGTGAGGAGGTTACACTCTAGAGTGCTTGAGATTTGAAATCCTCGAAATGCAAATTTTGTTAGCCATTGGATCATTCCAAGTGGAAGGACAGGATAATCCAGCAAAGCTGCATCACAGAAATATCGAGCCATCGATCTAATTTCATGATTGTGGAACAAAATTCACTTTGGATCTAAAGACACAAGGAGGTTACACTCTGGAGAGCTTGAGATTTGAAATTCCCTAAATGCGAATTTTCGTCAGCCGTTGGATCATTCCAAGTAGAAGGACATGATATGCCATAAGAGCTAAATCACAGAAATATTGAGCCGTCGATCTAATATTCTGATCAACGAACAAGATTCACTTCGGATATAAATATATGAGGAGGTTACACTCCGAAAAGTTTGAGATTGGAAAAATGTGAAGCCTAGAAATCTGAAATGAATAAGGACCTTCGGATTTGGAGGACATATGAGGATCGTTGGATCAATGATATTGGTCAACATACCATGTCAGAAGACCACATTAATAGATCACGCCAACAGACCACGTCAGCAAGGATATGTGTAAGACCATGTCAACAAACCACGTCAGCAAATACACATGGCATAATTAGATGATGACAAATGTCAAGAAGAAATTGACTTGTGCCATGTCAAAAAGTGACGTAAGTAAGTTGCGTCACTCCAGGAGAATTGCTTTGGGAGTTTCACCACCAAGAAATGTCAAAATTCCCAAAGTACCAAAGGATGGAGGTCCGAAGTCACTCTCAACCGTTGATCTAAGATACGTCGAGAGGTAGGACAATTGTTAGATACAAGAGAAGAACATGTGATACATGAGGATCCACGTCAGTAAGATTACATCAGCACAGACATGTGGTGCAATCACACAATGACAAGTGTCAAGTTGATTCAACATTTCAGGTACATGGAAATCAAAAATCCGAGTGCCACGTGGTAGCTCCTAGGCTCATGACACATCATCAAGTGACGTAAGTAAGTGACATCACTCCGGATGAAAGAAGGGGTTTGAGATTTGAAATCTCTGAAGTCTGGAGACTCGAAGGAGATCTCGACCGTTGATCCAAAAGGGACACACATCAGTGGATTGACAACTTCATAATATTGACGTATGGAGAAAAGAACGGGTTGATATTTGAAATCTCTAAAGTCTGGAGACCCATAGGAGATATTGAACGTCGATCTCATGTCGGGTGCACTCTCAACCATTTATCAAGATACAATGGAAGGATAGAATAAGTGTAATAGTCAAAGACCTGGAGTAAAAGATGGCCATACATATCAAAGGTTGATTAAGTCATGGACGTCATATTAAGCCTTGTAAGAATCAAATCTGATGGTTGATCTGTTTCTGCGAAATGAATGTAAATCGTCCGATCTATTCGTGAATTCTAATTCTAAAGTTTTGAAAGGTTTGAAACCCAAAAGTTTCGAAGGGAAAAGTGTCAAAGTTACAACATTCGTCCATTTCAGAAGAATTAATCATGGCCATTGAATTGATAAGATCTCAAGCACTCGTTAAGCCTAGGCGTATGGTCACCACCATTGATCACGTGAAGGAAGGGGCTTAGAAGACAAAGAATCCATAATTGATTGGTTGTAACTGACAAAGTAGACGAAGAGTTTTGACTGCCAGAGAAGATAATGAATCTCTGCATAACGCCCATTGATGATGAACACATTGAGCTAACTGCCAGGGATGACGAAGAGTTTCCATGATGATCAGGTAGAGGAATCGACGTGAGAAGAAGATGCAGAACAAAGAAGTGAGGTGAATTTTCTAGTTAGCGATGAAGTTGTGAGGAAGAGACGTAGTGAACAACCTGTAGGGCAGAACAATGACATAGTGAAGAGCATGAAGAGGCATAACGCATAGAATGTAGATGGCACACAGAGTATAAAACATAGAAGAAAAGAAAGTGCATGGATGCGAGCAGTAAGACAGTGATGCAGGAAGAATGGAGCAGCATAGGAGAACAGTGATGAGATTGGTAAGCCATTGATAAATGTTGTATCACTGTGATAAATTTAAGAAAGAAAAGATTTGTATTTCAGGGTGGTAGGGAGTTCCAAGGGAGGACTGGTGTCCTCAAAGTTTCAAGTGGGTTCTTGAACATAGGGAGTTGTAGCTTCCATCTGGTTCCAGCTAGAAAAATCAGGGTGGCAGGGTGGCGCAAGGGATAAATATTATTCTTTGTTATACATATTGGTGCTGGAACACTCAGGGAGTTGGTGCTTCCTTCTAGTGGGTTCTAGAGAAACCAGAGAGTTGGTGCTCTCAGCAATTTGTTTCTTGTAAAACAAAGTTTGTAGCCTCAAGATGAGTTGGAGCTCATAAGAATGATAATGTAGAAAAAATAAAGATTACTTATCATATCAAGAAGAAGAGGTTTTTCCCTTTATGGGTTTCCTCAAGAAATATCTGTCTCTGTATATTTCATGTGTGTGATTGATGTTGAATATTCGACTATTTCTTACTTCCCTGCTTTATTGTGATCATTATTGAGAGTTTTGTAAAGAGTTCAAAATGGGCATAATTGTTTAAGCACAGTAACAACTGATTCACCCCCCTCTCTCAGTTGTCCAACATCCCCCTTCCCATCATTTTATGAGCCTTGATCTCATCTGATGACTCCATTGAGGTGTCTTTTCAGTCAATGGAAATATGTAACCTTGGGTTGAACAATCATCCATAACTTGTTATTCCTCGAGGGGGAAAATTTTATAGATGGAAAAGGAAAAGTATGCTAGTAAAGATGCTGAGGAAATGATGAATCATATAAAAAAGTTATTTTAAAAATCTATCAAAGAACTATCCCTTAAAGATGAAGAAGTTCTTAAAGGACATATATTTGAAGAAATTTACCAAGAATATATTGATGAGTTTTCTCATGTTGAATATCCAAACGATACATTTGACGAAGACAAAGTGCTCATATTTTCCCTTCCACTTGATGAAGACATCCATGCCTCTGCTCCTCCAGCACAACAAGAAGAGAGCATAATGAGTTGTGACCCTTTTGAATAACTTGATGATGCTTTATTCCATGACTTTGGAAGTGAATAAGTATTAGAGGAGCCTTTGGATGCGACAGGTCCCTTTGAAAAAAGGAAAACAAAGCACTTTGTATTAATTATCAAGGCTCTTGTGATGAAGAATCAATGGAGGAGCAAGGCCATAAAGAGAAAGAAGAATTCTAATGAATGACAACATGTTGATACATCATTGTCTTTTCTCTTACTTGATGAAGGTGAGGTTTCCCATCTTTTATTTCCTCCTGAGCATGAATTTGAATAAACAATTGAAGATCTAGTTGAAGCTGCCCTAACCTCTATCCTTGTTGCACACAAAGACAAAGAGATCGTTATTTTTAGTTGTATTGATGGTTTTATGAAAGAACCCTTGGATTTTGTTGATGAGAATATAGATAGGTTCATGCAAACTGCGAGACATAGATGGGATGGTGGTTTTCTCACTTTTGATGGAGACCCAATTTACGACATTGAGGGTGGATCTCAAGAAAAAGGGATTGAGTTGTTATCAGAAGAATGCTCTCCATATGTATATGATTCATATGTTTGGCATCCTAATGATGACATGATTACATATTTGTTCCATCCATCTGAGGATGACCCGATGCAACATTTTCAAGATGATTTTCATCCATCCCTTGGGATTTATGATGCAAATCCTTTTGGGGATGCATACTTGTTCTACAAGGATTTCTAGCCATATTCATCCTCAATTTTAGATGAACAACAAGACATGGCCATCCCAAAGAAATAAAAGTCTCACTTTACAAAGAGAAAGTATTTTCAGTTTGGGGATTTCTACAAGGATTCACAGATGAAGAGGCCACATTTTTCTTTCTCTAGACCTGAGTCGGTCCCTTACCTCATTCCTTCTTCTGTGGGAAATCATGAGGTATTCTTGGGATCTCTCATATCTTCTCGGTCTTTAGGAAGCAACGATCATACTAACATAGATGAAGATGAACCATCATCTACATATGGTATCCCTCTTCAGAGATGGATTGATCATGCTTGTGGTTACACTTTCAGGTAACATTATTAGGCTGATGGTTTCTCTTTCCAGCATGATTTCTCCCCTCCCCCCATCTCCATTCATTTCATGATTATATATTTATTTATGCTCATGATAATTATGTTCTTAACTTATCTTTGTTGTTTTACATAATTAAGCACAATGGAGATTCTTTGATGAGATGATCCACTGGTTGTATGAATTTACATGACATCACATATTGCTTGATCTTCAGGGACCCAAGGCCCCAGGTAAGTAGGTAGGTCATCTTTCTTTATTTAAATTTGCATATTGATTTCTCATGTTAGTTAAAATTCATTTCATATTTCATTTTTCTCTATGTGCATATAGATTTCATACTCAGTTTAGAAATTTTTGAAAAAATGCTAAAATTTTGTTTTTTAGACTAGTTTCATTTTTTATTTTGATATATATGGAATAAGGGTGATATAACCACCCTATATTTTATAGTTTTTTGTTTCAATGTAGGCACAGGTCTACCTAGAGGTGCTGTAGTTCTCATGCACTCTACAACGAGCACATGTACCCAAGTAGGATCCATATGTTATCCCCATTTTGTGGGATAACTAAGGAGATGATGTATTGAGGCCCTCATGTTACAGACATGGAGTACCGAGAGACAAATTGACCAACAATTTACACTTGCAAATATCGAGACCCATCTCACCACCATGCTCCACGTTGATCATGATGGTATCCACCACATCAACTAGCCTTTGAAAGACACTGGGTCTTGATCCATGAGGTACAATTCATGTATTATGGTGAGTGCCATTTCAATATTTGAGGCATTTGAGTTTGTTACATCTATTACTGTTTTTTATTATGTGACATTTGCTTAGATATTATGCTCTTTACCCCATTTTAGTTTTGTGGTTAACATTGCACCCTAGTAAGTGGGTCACCCTTAGAGATAGGTATGCTACTGGGAGGTCCTTTTGACGAGTCATCATTCCATTCCTGACCATACTTGTCATTTTACAGACTTCATTCCCTCATCTCCTCACCTTTTGGGTTTTTTGGGTGTATTGGCCCAAGAAGGGGTTGTCCCTCACTTCATGGGAATTCGGGGTTGAAGGCCCAGAGGCTTGTGGTTGGAAAAAGATAAAATCCTGATTATTAACCTTCCAAATGATTTCCCAAAAAGGTTTTGAGAGCAATGAAACACTTCTCTTAAAAAATAAAAGACCTGCAAAAGGAAACACATAAATATAAATATCCCCACTTGTTTAGGTGTGTACACTCATGTGGTGTCCCTTTCTTTCCTTGCATATGGAACTCTTTGTACCTCTAGCTTCAAGTGGCCTTGTGGTGTTTCCCCCCAAGCTAATCGATTTTACTCTAGGGAGTACCCACTGTTTTGGATCATTAATTAATTAACGACAACGAATGGGCTTGGAAAAATGATGCATTGAAAACGAAGGTGAAACACACCCTCTACAAAGGCACCCATAAGAGAGACACTAAAACCCCTTGTATGTCACAAACCCCATGCCCAAAAGACCTCCCCTCATCCATAACACATTATCCACATGACTTAGAAGGAGGTACCCTCAGGAAATACCCTAGACTTGAGGGAAGATTCACCCAATAGGTCGTTTTTTCAACCCTCCCATTCTCAAACTTGGTAAATTGCATAGGGTATTTGAGCATGAGTTTATTTAGATGAGGTAGTTTGGATGTACATACTTATATGACTCTTTTATTGATTTTATTTACTCATCATGATTCTTTGACTTGATATCCTTGGAGGGTTTATCCATTTTTTCTTTGTAGGATCCAAATGGTGGATAATGTTTTAGGAACAAGCCTAGCTTGGACTTCCATGGGGCTTCATGCCCACAGGTTGGATTCCTAGGGCCCACATGCCAAATCACAGAGACTTGAATTTGGAGTCCTAGAAGACAACTTGGATGACCTCACCATACCCTCACAAGTCAAACGACTTGCTTTGGAGGCCAAAAATGTCACCTTAAGGGGCTTGATGTCATGCTTGAGGGGGTTTTTAGTGGTGATGAGGACACATGGCATGTTTTGGAGGAAGGATATCCTTGGACATGTAGAAAAGGGAAGGATTAATGAAATATTTCCTTTGGAGGCCTAACACACCTATCTCGAATCCCAATGACTTAGCCTAAGTTCCAAAACGTGGCTTCAAAGGAGGTTGACGTCATGATTTAGGGGTTTCTTTCATGTGCAAAAGTAAAATTAAATAATATTTTTTGTGTAAAGGGGAAAAATAAGGGTTGTTTCCCCCTTATTTTGTGTTTTCCCTAACTTTTGTGGACAAACAATCTTTAAGACATTTGGTATAAATAGAGATCATTTGAATCTCATTTGATATCACAACTCTCCTTTGTGAGAGAAACGCCTTGGCTGAAATTTGCACCCTACTTAGGAAATTTTGCATATCTCTCTTGTCACTTGCTCTTGTAATGGTTTATATTTGGATATTGGATGGATGATGATCATGTGTTATCTCTTATGGAGGCTTCTTTCTTGGTTTATGGTGGATTTTCTTGGTGAAAAAGAGGTTTATCTTGTTAGTGCTTGGACTAGGTAAAGGATATCTCTTGTTATTGCTTATTTTCTTGGTTGCAAGGTTAAATTTATAATAGTTTTGGGAGTATAAGGGAATACAACCTCACTGATCCCATCATTTTGTCTTGAAATAACTTGTTGCATAAAGGAATACTAGGAGGAGTAAAACATTTTACGCCCTCCTAGGGTTTTTCCTAGCTAGTTTAACTTTCCTTGGCGAGTAAAAGGGATTACACCCCCAAGGAAGTAGATCAACTAGTTATTTAAATTTTATGACTCCACAACCCAATATATAAAGGAAGCAATCTCCTTGCATTGGAGAAACAAAATCATTGCATTAGGATAAATGAAATCACGAGATATTGAAATTGTCTAAGTTGTAATCTATTCTATGTGCTTAAAGATCACGAAGGCCTCTAAGGAATTTTGTTTTTTCAAGGACTCCTTTCTGATGTAATAAATCAAAGCCACCCTAAACAAATCTCTAAATAACTCACAATTCAACCATAAAAAATTGCTAATAATTTACCCCTATAATCTACTAGTCTCAATGCATATTTTGGGTGGATTACTTGTGATTTTTGGTGGCTGATTTTTCTTCTGTAACAACTTGTTTACTACAGCCATAAGGCTGCAAATACATTTGTGAAATACTTTTCTATAACACCATTAAATTGATGCTAAATTATTATGCTTTTACACTTGAGTTATACTAGTGTTTTGCAAATTTTCTCTTGTATTATTTGAAAGACTTTTAGCATCTTTTTAGCATCTCTAGCAATATTTATTTTTCTGATATATATTTCTGTTTACTATTTCAATTAGGGAAGACAATATTAACTTGATTTTCTAACATAATATTGGCATTGTATATTCGTTTTCCTTATGTCTCTAGGTGGTACAATCACCACTTGGCAAGTCTATTACATTGTCACATATCTTCTACCATCTATAAGACTCTTTCCAAACCCTTTTCACTCTCCATCATTGACCTATAGGGGGAATCTCCTTCATCTCTTCGCTTTCCATCGCATTCCCCCTAGGTTCACTAGGATTCCTCCCTTGAGTTTATTGCTTCATCTCTAAAGTGACGAGAATACCTACCTAAGGTGACAATGGGTAGATGTTCTCTTAGTTGTCGCCATTTTGTGGTTGGGTCAGGATTTTCCCAACCTAGAACTTGTGCGATAACATGTCCCATACTAATTTATCCAACTAGGAAAAATGTTGTAGATTCTCCAATGGAAAATTACCCTAGGACACTAGGGTAGGCGAGATCTCCTAGGGGGGAGAACCTGTCCATAGTTCCAGACCACTTGGTTCCTCCATGATAATTTTTTCTTTGATCAAAACATCATTCAAGCATTAGCCAAAGTCAAAAGGTGGGAATTCAATATCTTTACCACTAGAATATCTTGCTCTACTACCACTCCAAAACTGCTATATGGCCTCAAAGACTATTTGTTAGGGAGCATTCTAAGATTTATTACCCACATCACCTATGGGGTCTGATTTCTCCTGCAAGACTAATTTATCTTCATGCTTGATGAAAACACCTAAAATATTGACAATGGTGGCCAAGGTATCATCATCAATGGTAAATATAGGAATTTTCATTTTTTACTTGTCCTCATACTCCTAAAAGATAGGTAATGGTTTTTATACTAATGATTATGCATTTTCAATGGCCAAGTTGCCCAGTTTTTCATAAATAGCCTCATTAGATGACCCCTATATCTAAGAATATATGAAAATATATGAACTGATAGGAATTCCTAATGACACACTAAGGTAAAGAAGAGACTTATATGCCCATAGGATAATCAAAGGCGATTTCTTATTCAATGATTTGAAAATCTTTTATTGCTTCGAGGGAATGACTCCTTGCAAAAATGTTTGAACTTGGAAAAAATACTAATTTAGATCTCTACTCAAAATTTAGGCATCATAAAAAATGGAACCACCCAAATGTACTAGAGGAATCATAGCTTGTGCTACCACCCATATCTCAAAGGTTCCCTTAATAGGAACTAGGAAATCCTTCGACTTAGAATTGGAGCTTAATACCTGACCCTTCTACTACTTATATACCTAACTAGATTAAGAAACATGATTTATCCATGCTTATGGTCAAGGATATTGAAACAATTTCAATAATATGTATGCTACATCAATTTTTGTGGCACACTTCGAAACCCTCAACCATGAACAAGCTTCTCTATCTAGGGCCTCCTCAATGAGATAGAAAAGCGACATTGAGACATCAAATTTACCTTTATCTACACCTCATGGATGAACATAAAAATTGTATTTATCAATGTGATCCAGGTGGATATCGGTGGCCACCCACCTTTTCCAACTCACTCAAAACAATTTTCTGGCAATTTACTATTTTTAGCAGTTTTAAATTCTGAGGCCATTTTGAGGGCCTAAATGAAGGTTTTTCAGGATTGAGCTTCTCAATGATATCAAAAGGATTATTAATCCCCCAAAATTAATCTCCTCGATGATACCTTTCCAACGGGCTATCGGGTGCCTAAAATGGAGATCGTATGCAAACGTTATGACCCCGAGAAGTTGATGTACTGACTTACCCAAACGGGGCCCACGTGACTTTTGGTGCTTCATCTCCTAGGGATAGGTTTTTGGATGTATATGGTTTTTGACATTCCTGTTTATTGTAAAAAGTCCTTTAGAGCCTCATTGTAATCAACTTCTTGCAAATGCGAGTAGCCGTCACATCTCTTCTCAGAGATAAGATGCCACCATTCTAGCGAGTCTTTCGCTCTATATTTTTACAGTCTCTGTACATTTCTTTCATTAATAGAAATAGTGTATTACTGTATCTCTGTGTCTATGGTTGCATCTCTGATACATTTCTATTATATTATTGGATATCTGTGATATCTATATGCATTTATTTATTATATCTCTGCTCTCATTTCATGCCGAAAAATAATCCAAATCAGTGGTATCAGAGCAGGCTACTCTTGATCATTTTTTTAGTGCATGTCCTCGATGAGGTCCGAGTATAGCAAGTTGGGTCTCGATATTTTATCTCTTGAACACAATCACTCACATGCCAAATAAACCCTGCATGGTGGAAGAAAACAAAAACGACAAAGCATATGATCCTATCAATATATTTCTTGAGAAAGCACTCATGCGATAGAGGGGTGAAATGATGGAGAATTTTTCCCACATCCTTCAATGCCCGTAGATAGAAACATGCACATATTTATCAAACAACCACTTTGGAAAAATCCTCTCCTTTCAAGGTACAGGTTAATTTTGATATTCCCTTATTTGAAGGTCAGATAGATGTGGATGCCCTAGACAAATGGTTAAATCTATTAGAAGGTCATTTCTCTGTTCATAATTTTTCCGATAGGGAAAAGATCACCTTCACACTCCTTAAAGCTCTCCCCCATGCCAAAAATTGGTGGGAAACTTACTAGGAGAAAAGTTCCACATACGATTCTGGAATATATGGGGCCGATCCCACTTGAGATTTTTTTGTGGATGCGTTAAAGGAACAATATTACCCTGTTGGAAACTATGAGGACCAGTACATGAGATGGACGACACTACGACAAAAGAGGGGCCAAGCAGTTCCAGAGTTCACCAATACCTTCCATACCTTGCACACCAAGCTGGGTATTAATGACTCTGAATGACATTTGGTTTTGAAATACCATGGGGCTCTACACAGATACATCCAAATGAAATGGATTTTCTGGATATCTCATCACTCGGTGCTACTTATCGATATGATGTTAAAAGCGAGAAGAAATTTAAGCACCAGAACAAACGGGATTTTGGGTCTGCAAATCTACAACAACCAAAGTATGATAAAGACGACCCTAATAAATAGTCTCCCAAAAACCAGTCCAAGCCACAGGAAAAGAAGGGTCACAGAAAGACAAAGAAGGACATCGAAAAATGGTGCTATTTCCACAAAATCCCCTAGTACAACACCAGGGAATGTCGTCCAAAAAAATCATTGGTGGCTGGGATTGCGACCACAACAATTCAACCAGAAGAACCAACAGATCCTGAAGAGGGGGAGTTCCTTTTTCATTCACATATGTGGGAGAAAAATACCCCGCTACATTTTATTGTTGATAGCAAAAGCTAGAAGAGATTCATATCAATAGAGGTCGTCAAATAGTTGGGATTGTCGAAAACACCACACCCGCAACCATAAAAATCGGGTGACTTTGCCAAGTATGAGATCTCCATGTCATCCAAAAGTGTCAATTTTCATACGACATCCAACCCTTCAAGGATGAGGTATTATGTGATGTTTCCCCACTAGATGTATGTGATGTTCTCTTGGGCCAACCATATATGTGGAAGTGCCATGTTGTTTATGAGTCTCGACCCCATAGTGTAATTTTTACTTTGGGGGGTAATCTCTACAAAATACCAGAGGTAGTTCCAACTACTGTCCCACCTAAACAATGTCGCAAGGTAGTATCTCATACTACAAAATTCAACTTCTTCACAATCTGTTCGAAAGGTGAACAAGAGGATATTGCAACCACTATAGCCTCGACCCAAGCACCTTCTATCCAATAGAAGAGGGCAGAAAATACTGCAACAAAGAGAAAATATTCCATCTGCACATAAACATCTCATGTAGACTGACTGGTTGAACAGATTCAACCCTGCCAACGACAGGTTCGTGACAACCTTCCACAAACCAAGCAACACAATGTCTCCAACAAGGAAAGCAACTCACTAAGATTCAGATTCAACAAACGCTTCCCCCTTTCCCCTGGGAACTCAATGAAATGGAGACAATTTCTTCCCAAGGAGGGAGGATTGATCCATGTTGATATCGGTGTCCAACCACCTTTTCCAACTCGCTCAAAACAATTTTCTGGCAATTTTGGCAATTTACTATTTTTAACAGTTTTAACTTCCGAGGCCTAAATGAAATTTTTTCAGGATAGAGATTCTCAATGATAGCTGAATGTATGATTGAGCCCCCAAAATGAATCTCCTCAATGATACCTTTCCAACAAGATATTGTGCGCCTAAAACATAGATCGTATGCAAAAGCTACGACCCCGGGAAGTTGATGTACCGACTTACCCAAACGGGGCCCACGTGAATTTTGGTGCTTCATCTCCTAGGGTTAGGTTTTTGGATGTCTATGGTTTTTGACATTCCTGTTTATTGTAAAAAGGTTTTCAGGGCCTCATTTTAATCATATTCTTGTGAATGAGCGCAACTGTCACATCTCTTCTCAGAGATAAGATGCCACCATTCCAACAAGCTTGTTTTCTGCTGCATTTTACAGTTTCAACTTATTTCGTTATTGAATAGAAAACCAATTTTATTGTATCTCTGTTATTCTGTGTTAAGTATATTTTAATAATCTGTATTCATTTCGTTCTTCTCATAAAATCCGGATCACAATGTCAAACGATATCTTCCTAGCGTGAAAATTAATTAATTACTTGGGTACTTAAATGACTAAATTGGTCACTATTATCATCCTTTCTTACCACTTCTCAAAGGTAGTCTCATTGAAAGACTAGTTCTAAGCATCCTTAGTAAGTCTCCATTGATTATAATGTGTGGAAATAATGGTTCAACGCATAAGTGAATACAAAAATCATCCCTAGGGTTCCATTTATACATATAAAAAACTAATACCAAGTAACCTAAAATAAAGGGGGATTTGAAATAACAATCATGTTCTCATGCAACAAGAAGTCCACCAAACAAGAAATTGCACTTATTTAACCTCAGACCTTGGATGCAAAGATTTTTCACATACATAATGTTTTTTGAACACTCTCTTCTAGAATATTTACTCATAATCCTTCAAATCATGAGTTGGCAGGTGAATCAAACCTAGTCATTCTGGATCATACTAATAATGGCTCCACAAGCTCCTCTCTTTGTACGATACTTATCACAAAGGTCGGGTTCTACAACTCTCCTACCATTTTTCCTAACACCCTATTTTTGTTTCTGTCACATCCAATCCTTCATTTTATAGTTCGACGAGCTTGTGTATGTCCTACACATGGATTGGATAAGGCCTATCCAATAATAAAGTGTTCATGTGAATGTGACTAATAAGGAATTTCATACATCGAGCAATTTTACTAGTGTTTCCAAAAGTGGGGAGGTCCAAAAAGTTCAAGAGCATGTAGTCCCATAAATCCACAAAATATACTTTCCATTCATGGGAAAATTTCCCATCATCCAATGTAACCCACTCCATGTAGATTGATGGCTATAGGTTCATGAATAAATATATATTTATATAATCATTATCAACCAATTGTGTGTACTCAATATTTTCATGTAATTCATGAAGAATTTGAATTCATCAGTCAAAAAAATCACCAACCATATCTTCTCAACGCCTTCTTTCTTTTGATCTTGCACCTGCAACTTTCCTCGTGACTATAAACTAAATTATGAGGCCCCATTGTTAAACTTTAGAAATGGTGGGCCAATATTGTTGATAAAACAAACTCTCAATGGTTTTTTTGGATAAATTAGATGTCTCTAGTTTGAACTATGGATTTTACCCACAATAAAGAAAAAAAAAACTATTGAAATCATTACTAAGTGTCCAAATAAATAACCCTAATTTCATTTACTACCCTTTAGAGATAAGAATTTACTATGCGTGTAAAAATATCACACAATAAATTTTCACAAAATACAACTCTACATGTATATAAGACAAATCTATAAACACATTATACCACATTATACCAATTCTACAAACCTTTTGTCATTGTACTGTCACCACTCTTCTCATTGCACTATGACCAAAACCCAAAACAACTCCTCCTAGAATTGACAAAATTAACAACACATGACTAAAATTTATCATGACAAATTCAATGACCAATGGATAGAAACACAATATAAATGAATAATTGTTTTTTGATGAACTAATTATTGAACCTTCCTAACTAGAAATATGTGGCCTAGACTCGACAAAACTAGACTGACTAGCACTTCTCCCCTTGAACACAAAGTTGTGATCATAAATCCAACTAAGAAAAATTAAAAAGACGGGGAGGGACTTGACACAACATAATAATCAATATTTAGAACATAACTAAATTAACTATTCATACTTTGTAGTATCTCCTCCCAAGCTTTCATTATATTTTCATTATCATCCTTGTTATCACATGATTTGTACTTGTGCAAATCCCACCACAAGACCCCCAATTATTGTGTAACTATGGAAGAAACTACCACTTTCACCTAAGTAGGATCTTCCCTCATTTTAGCTACGGGGAAGGTCCACCACAAGGGAGGCATTATTGATGACATCAAGGGATCAAATAGGAATTCTGATAGCCAAGCCTACTGCCCCCTATCTTGATCACCTGTTTGTTGGTCTAGGTCTAGGAAGGAAAAAGAGGTTGTAAAGGAGATAGTTGTACCTACCGGGAACAAGAACAATTTGTAGCATATATATATATATATATATATATATATATATATATATATCTACTAGTTGTGTATACTCAATATTTTCATGTAATTCATGAAGAATTTCAATCCATCGGTCAAAAAACTCACCAACCATATCTTCTCAACACCTTCTTTCTTTTGATCTAGCACCTACAACTTTCCTCGTGACTATAAACTAAAATTTGAGGCCCCACTGTTAAAATTTAAAAATGGCGGGCCAAGATTGTTGATCAACCAAACTCTCAATGGGTGTTTTGGATAAATTAGATGTCTCTAGTTTGAACTATGGATTTTACCCACAATAATGAAAATAAAAACTATTGAAATCATTACCAAGTGTCCAAATAAATAACCCTAATTGCATTTACTACCCTTTAGCGATAAGAATTTACTATGCATGCAAAAATATCACACAATAGATTTTCACAAAATACAACTCGACATGCACATAAGAATAATCTATAAACACATTAAATCACATTATACCAATTCTACAAACCTTTTGTTATTGTACTTGTTGTTCCTGAGATTAAACTTAAGGCTCAAAGAATAATGTCAGGCATCAAGAATTAAGGAAAGTTAGTTTTAAAGGTTCTTTTTCTTCTGTTAGTTGTGTAAGAGTTAAATCCTCAACTGAAATTAATATATGAATTGAACAGAGGCTATATTTTGTTGTTTGAGTCAATTTATCAAATTGAGAGAGCAGAAGAAAATTACAAAACTATTAAACAAACTAAGGAATCAATGACAAAAGAGTCTTACCTTGTTTATAGTAGAAGAAAATATAGAATGCACTCCTGAAAGGATATAATATATAATGATCCAATAACAGGTAGGTCTTGTATTTGATGATAGCAAATACAAAGAAAAAACTGCTTCTAATCACATACTAAATGAAATGTAATCACAGTAGATGTTGTACTAAATTGTAACCATTCACTTGTTTGGGAGTAACTTAAAGAGAACAAAAGATATGAAACATAAAGAGGGCACATAACTCAAACAATAAAAAATTTGGAATCCTTGTCTGCACTTGTATAAATACTCACAAAGGATGAGTTTTCTCAGTTACAATACGACAATAAGCAGTCTGGTTTCATTCTTTGAAATGTGTATTTATACAAAAAGTTCTCAACCTGAAGTGGTTGGAATTCTTCTATTTCTAGAATAATTAAAGTTACAAAATATGAAGTCTGAAATGCTTCAGTTGGATTTCTTTTGGTCTCCTCGTCATGCTGACAGAGGCGTTTTATTTCTAGTTCTTTTGTTCTGAAATAGATAAGGGCGAGGTATCAGAGAGAACATCTGTGCTCTGGCTCGAAATTTCACTGATCACTTTAATTGTTTTTCGTGGAGCCATAGTATCATGTCTCAGAACTTCGTTATCTGTCACAAAAAATGCAGAATACTGATTATTTCGCTAAGCCATCTCTGTGAAAATGAGAATGTAATTCAAAAATAAAAAATAAAAATCTTCTTTTCCTTAAGCACATCAATTTGCATATACCTTCACTAACAATGCGTTTAATTCCTTTAGTAAAAAGATTTGGGCGATAAAGCATGATCTCATTTGAAATCATTTCCCTAGATCAGCTATTAATGCTATTAATGATCGATGTTTCGTGATCGGGAAAAGCATAGATAAAATTTGAATTTACCCGAAATGCAAATCAACAAAAACTTAATCATGATATAAGATTGTTCGATGTGTTAATGAATAAATTTTATTTTTTTAATTAATCATGCTTAACCTTAATTCATTTTGGGGTTTCGGACCTCAGGTTATCCTATACTAGTTCGAGCTATGATCTCTGAATCGCGAAATCATGATTGATTAATTAATATTAATCTTGTTTAACCTTTTAAATAATCGCGATTAACTTCAAGGGTTTCACGATTTCATATATCGAGACTTTTGGTGGTCGCTCGAGGCAGGATACCTAAATCGTGAAATCACAATATAATTGATTAACATTAATTGATTTTAATCCTTTAATTAACATAGTTTTAAAGCTTAAGACAGTTTCACGATTTCGCTTATCGAGACTTTGGAGTTCTTACATGTTGGACTGTTAGTATCGCGAAACCCCGAAACCTGACATTTTGAAGGTGGCCTTTAGTGATTTGACCTTTTAACGAGTGGGCGGTTCCATAACTTTTAAGGATTTTAGATTGTTGGATTCAATGGAAGACTTCATCAACGGTGATATTTACGTGCGCGTTTGTCCTTATTTAAACAAGAATGAAACTTATCTAAGTCTAAAGTTTAGAAAAATATATATGTTCCAACATAGGCTCCATCTAGGGATTGCGTCTCCCTACAAGTCGCGAAGAATAGTAATCCAAGTGCCTTTATTGGGTAAATGGAGTCATTATTTCATTTTGTGGAACTTTTTCAGAAAATGATCATACTGAGAAAAGGGTTTCAACCGTAACTTAGAAAACCTTCAAAACACATCAAATCATGACTTTTAGTTAGGCTATTTGAAATTTCTCTTTCCTGAAACTGTACTCAAATTTGCTTAAGATAATCAAAACAACCTTAACCCATCTATCAGACTCTTTTCGGTCTTATTCGTGTCAAGGCAAAGTGATTTTAATGATTTAATTAGGGAGTCCTTAGTTGACTTAGAATGTAAATCTTGTCGAGATGAAGACTAACTACCAGAGTACATTATAATACTTGTATAACAACCTTGCAGATATCATAGACATTTCTTCACTACCAACGAGCCTGTTCAATACCCTGGTGAAGTTATCTAATTCCCAAGTTGAATTTCCTTTTACCACTTCATTTTGTAATCTTTCATTTAAATTCTTGAGATGAGGGCAATCATTTAATGAATTTCCTTTCATCATCTCTTTTTTGAACTAGATGGGGGAAATCATTTAGATGAATTTCCTTTCACCATCTGTCTTATATATATATATATATATATAAGCATGAAGTGAGGGAAATCAATTTGTATGTCATATACTAGGGATGATATCTACTTATAATTTAGCAACAGAGGTCTATTAACTCACTTTGATTACTCTGGGTTAATTTCCTTCTGACCTTCAAGACACCTTCGCCTACAAGGAATTTTTTCACAGGGGATTTTTATTTTTCAGGGGATTGCCTTGAGTGAAGTCAATCAGTTTGAATCTGTTAGAAAGGATAAAGTAGTCAGGATTAACCTAGACATACTTTCTTCCGGTTAAATTGAGAGTTGCGTATAAATATTCGCCTAACATTACTTTGAGACATATTTATGAGTTTTCATAGTTAAGGAAAAATATTCTCTCTGTGGAGACCAAGGGAGAAGATGAGAACCAAAGGGAACAAAAGCTTTAAGATGGGTAGATTGGAATAGTAAGAGTATTCAAAAATTCTATTGCGAACAAGATCAATCTCACATAAGCTTTTCAGTGATTCTCGTATTTCCTTAAGCTCTTTTATTTGTATTTCATTTTTATTTAATTTTCATTTAATTAAAAAAAAATTATTTTGTTTATTAAGCATTAGAGAAAACTTTTAAGATTAGTCTTTAATTATAATATTCCTCTTATCGTTGATTAGGTGACAATATTTATATGAATGAGACTTCTTTCAGATCTAGCTAAATTCCCCTGAAAACTTCAATTTGGATCAGTAGGTTTTAGAAGCTCATACCTTAAAATGTCTTCATATTTTCACCTAAGTTGACTATTTATTTATCACCTGTTTTGGGAGCATATCGCTATTATGAAATGTTTTTTTTGATATTTCGACTATCAGCCAGTATCCTGCAATAAAAATAAACATGAGAGCTGTCAGATACTTCTCAAAAGAAATAGTAACTATTACCTATTTTTTGATTTTCTTGTTTTCATTTTTGAAAACAACAATGTATGTATTTACAGTGAAAGTAACAACTTACCAAAGAAATGAAAAATCCTGAATCAAAGTAAAGAAAAAAAACTGGTATATATAGTGAGAGTTTGGAAACCGTTTATTTCATAAAATGCTTCAGGTAACGCCCGTTGATAGGGGCGTTAAGGATTTTTCCATCCATATTTTTCAATAAAAATGAATTCTTCCCTTCGGAAGCTGTGATATTGAAGGGTCCACACTAGATATGGTCGAATTTTTCGTGTTTTCCTGAGTCTTCCTTCCTAGCATCCCACTTTAAAACTAGGTCACCGGGAAGGAATTCCCTATCTTTATCTTTTTGGTCAAGCATGGATTTCATATTATCTTGATATTTCTGGAGCTTCTCATCTACTTCAACCCTATTTTGCTGGACTTCAATCAATTGATTTATTCTCCTTGTGACATGATTTGTCTCTTCCTTGGCATCTTTCCAGAGTTTCATTACAGGTAGAGAAAGATTTATGGGGAGAACAACATCGGTACCGTATACCATTTGGAAAGGGGAAATTCTGATTGATCTCTTAGTTCCTATTCTATTATCCCACAAAGCGTATTTCAAATGTACATGGCAATATTTCTTATTTTCAGTGAACACTTTTTTAATTATGGTGATTAGACTCTTTTTCTAGGATTCGACTAACCCATTTCCATGAGGATAATAGGTTGTGGAATGCCCTAGTACGATGTTGTAGTTCTGACAGAAACTTACCAAAGCCATGGACTTGAAATCTTGGGAATTATCAGTAACTGTCTTCCGAGGACAACCAAATCTCGACAAAATGTTTTCTTCCAAGAAACCGATCACCACTGCATTTTTTGCATTTTGCGTCGAAATAACCTCTACCCATTTGGTGAAATAGTCAGTAGAGCTCATAATACACTTATGTTGTGCACTTGAATGTGGATGTATTTCACCGATGAAATCTAGACCCCATTGCTGAAACAAATCTTCTATTTTGACAGGGACCAAAGGTAGTGCGAGAATATTTTTCTTTCCTAAAAATAGTTGACAGGGGTTACAGGCTCTGACTTTAGCATTCACATCAGTAAGTAGTTTCGGCCAATAATATCCAGCTCTCAGGATTTTATATGTCGTTTCTCTCTATGCATGATGCCCTCCACACACTCCTTCATGGAATTTGTTTATTATCCTCTCCATTTCAGATTCTACTAGATAGCTTAGTAAGAAACCCAAAGGATCCTTCCAATATATTTGACTGTCCATGATACAATATTTTACTGCGTGCAACTTCAATGTTCTAGATTTGGAATGAGTCATACCACTTGAGCACTGCAGAGTGAGAAGGTAGGAAACACTGTCATTATACCAAGATGAAGAAGATAATTTCTCCTGTATTTGAGTCGTAGGTATCTAGTCATCGAACTCTTCGATATCTAAAATCTCTTCGTACGATTGTAAATGATTTATCCCAAGTGCCCAGAAATTTGACTCGACTAGTAATTTAGCCAAACCCCGACCTTTGACTAGTTTGGTTGGTTTTACTTCTAGGTCAAATTCTTGAATCTTGGCTAACCATCTACCTCTTTTTCCATCACTATCTGGCTGAACTAATATGTCTTTAACAATGCTGATTGGTACATAGACGATTACCTTAGAATGGAGCACATAAGTTCTAAAATCTTTGAGATCTTTCACCATTGCATATAGTTGTTTTTCTAATATAGCATATCTTAGTTCAACATCTCTGATAATTTTATTAAATAATTCTATTGGATGCTCAAAACCTTCATCGTTCTTTTGTAAGAACACGACCACGATAGTGTGTTTGGAAGAAAATGAGAAAATCAAGAATTCCTTCATATAATCTGGACTGGCAAGCACTGATGATTAACCTATAAATTTTTTGATACGTTCGAATGTTGCTTTGGATTCAGTTGTCCATATAACTTTGTTTTATTTCTTGAGCATATCTGTAATCAATTTTACAATTTCAGCGAAGTTTGGGATAAATCTTCATAAAAAAATATTTTTTCCTAAAAATGATTGAATCTCTTTTCTATTCCTAGGAATATTTATTGTATCTATAGCTTCAACCCTTTTTGTGTCGATTTTAATTCCATCTCTAGATACTATGTGGCCCAAGAGTTTACCTTCCTACATAGCAAAATGAGATTTCTTGGGATTTAGAGAAAAACAAAATTTTTGACATTTCTCAAACCTCTGTTTGAGGTGCACCAGGTGCTCTGCATCAGATTTAGAAAATATTGTTAGATCATCAAGATATATCACTACGAAATTATCTCTTTCTCTGACAAAGGTGATGTCCATATCTTGTTGGAACGTGGCTCTTGCGTTCATCGGTCTGAATGACATTTTTTCATACATGAAGGTACCCCATGGGGTGGTGAATGCAGTTTTTTCCTTATCATCCTCATGGAATGCAATTTGATTATAGCCTGAGAAGCCATCAATAATAGACATTCTATTTTCTCTGACCACTTTTTCCAATACATGATCCATTTTAGGTAATGGATAATTATCCTTGAGAGATGATCTGTTTAAATTTATGAAATCTACACAAAGTCTAATTTCACCATTTTTCTTCCTGACCGGAACTAGATTGGCTACCCATTCAGAGTATCTGAGTGGAAAAATGATTTTAGCATCTAAGAGCTTCTTTACTTCTCTTTCTATCACAAGAAATAGTATATGATTTATCTGTCTAAGCTTTTTCCTGAAAGGTTTAAATCCTTTCTTTAGGGGAATCTTGTGTTCGATTACAGTGGTATCATAAGTTATTAATTCATTATAAGACCAGGCGAAAACATATTTATACTTCTTGAGAAACTCGACATACTTGCTTCTCATTTCAGGGGGAATATATTTATATATTTTTACCAGCTTAGGAGTTTCCTTGGTATCGATATTACAATCTTCAACCTCTTCAGGTTGAGGCTGCAAAGTGGACTTCAAAGGAATGTGATCATGATCAAATAACCTTTCCAAAGGAATCAAGCCTTTGGGAATCTAATTATTTTTCAGTACCAACATATGGTGATTAGCGATCTTATCTTAGAACTTCTAAGGATCTTCACCTTCCTGCATAATCCAAGCAAGGTCGTTCTGATTTTCTTGATCAATATGCATTTTGTAAAATTCATCTACCATTTCTAAAAATTGTATCATTTGGTCATAATCTTCGAAGACCTACCATTGTTGTACATTGTTTGGTATTGAGGGTCTGTGCCTCATTTCTATGTGATACTTCAGTTTGAGGACAATAGGAGGTACAAACGTCGCAACTTCTTTGGCCAATGAATCCACCTGTTGATTTTCCATTATGAGGATGTGGTGGATATTAAATGATGAGAAACAATTCTCAATCATATCCCAGGAACAATTTCTATAGGACCTCAAGCTTGGGTGTTTGGCCTGGTACTGTTGTTTTATCTGTTTCACGATCAATTCTGCATCACTATAAACTATAATATTTTCAATCTTTAACTTTTTGGCAGCTTCTAATCCTAAAACCAGGGATTCATATTCACATACATTATTAGTATAATCGATTTGCCACTGTAATGTGTAGGAAAATGGAATAATGAAATCATCTCTACGTGCCACAAGCAACACTCCATATCCTGCTCCTTCATAAGATGAAGCACCATCGAAATACATTTTCCAAACTCCAACACTATTTACATTTTTATTTGTTTTTTCTATCTTTTCTTTTTCTACACAATTTTATTCTATACATTCATCTAAATCGTCATCAAGAGATAATATACAGTTTCCTAAATCCTGATCGGAGACATATACAAGCTAATTATTCGGATTTTGTGGGTCACTTACAGTGTATGCCAACCTTGTTTCTTTATACAGGCGAGTAAATTGTCCACCAGAGACCAGGATTGTAGCGTACATCATGTCGAGTTGAAGAGATCCTCCAAGTTTGGTGCCCCAAGACCTGGATAACAACATGCCATACTTTTCAGGGATATCAACAACAACCACATCCATTAGAATAATTTTTACTTGAATCTGTGCAAGATTAACCACTAAATATTTAATCATACCCATACATTTAACTTTTCTTGAATCAAAATAATACAAATCTTTGTATGGTCTCGTAATTTCAAGGCCCAATTTTTCCATAATAGCTTTGGGCATCACATTGTGGGAGGCTCCAGAATCTAACATACAATTATGGAACAGATGATCATGCACAGTCAGCGTAATATAGAAAGGAGCAACAGAATCTATGGAATTCTCAAAATGCGGACCAAACATTATAGTCAGTTTATCATCTTCTAAATTTGTAACATCCACTTGACTTTCAATATCTGAGTAATTGATCATTTTGGAAATTTGTTTTCTACATGTAGGGTTTTTTTCCAGTTCAACCAGAGGTACATGGATCTTGATTTTATTAATCTCATTTTCTAGATTGAAAATCCCCGTTGTCTTTTCGGCTTCTCTGGTTGGGATCTCTATCTCCCTTTTTTCTGTTTTATTAGTTTGTGTTGCTTTTGTTTCAGCTATCTTTGTTTTGACAGTTGGAATTTCCACTTCTTTTGTCTTTGCAGTCTATGTTTCAACTACTGATTGAGCTACCTCACTCACTTTACTTCTCATCAAGATCTTCTTCGGTTGGGAAGTTGTGACATTTCTATCTCTAGGCCTCAAATCATACTTCTGTTGAAGCTCGACCATTATATTGTCGATGATTCCTTGATAAGCAGAATCTTCTGTAATATTTATGTTATCATAATTAAACATGTATCCTACGTCTAAAGACCTTTCACAGTCTTGCCTTGTCAAATGAGGTTCTTGATCATCATCGCTAAGATTATTCATGTCTTCCTCTAACTCCTCAAAGGTTTGCATGTCATCTCCTCCGATAAAATTTTCGTTCTTAAAGGGGGTCTGAATCTTTTGATCTTCATTTTTGATCTGTCTTTGTTATGCTTGAGGGTTAGGATTTCGTCCAAAATATTTTCTAGTGAACTAATCTATTTTAGATTGGTACAGTTCCATCCTCGAGATTTTGTTTGATAATTCTTTAATCATTTTATCCATGTCATCCATTTTGTCTTCTGCAAACCTCCCAGATCTGGAAGGTCCTGCATGTTCTCTGAATCATCTGCTTTCTTTATTTCCCATTTCAACTTTAGCTTTCAATTTTACCAATGCCATCGTATTTGATTCAATTTCTATAGCATTGTCCTGCATTCTTGTGAGGTCTGTAGATCTCTTTTCCCTCAACAGTAAGGAAAATTCAGGATCGAAATCCCTAACAAAAGTCACCTTCGCTGTAGGTTGGGAAGGTTTAACCTCAGCTAGAATTTTGTTATACAATTTATTAAATCTCTGAGTGAATTCAAGAACTTTTTCTTAATTTTTCTTTCTCAAAGCTCTGAACTCAATTAAATAATAAAGGTGATCCTTCCTCTCTCCCCATTGTTTGATAAAGGTGTTTTATAACTCGTCATATGTTCTTATAGAACCTGTTGGTATCCCTCAGAACCAGGTTCTCACCTGTCCTTCGAAAGTTTGAACTAGGAGTCTTGAATAAACATCCTCTTGCTCAAGGCCAAGGATATCGGGAACTTGATTGAAAAAAATTATGTGTTCAGTGGCCATTAAGTCTCCCTCTCCTGTGAACTTTGGTAGGTTTTTCATATAGTTTTCGGGTAAATCATGGAGGGGAGTTGGGATGACTAAAGGAGCATACCTAGCAACTACTTTCAAAAAAATTCTAGGAGGTGGAGGTGGTCCTTGACTGCCTCCTCCTCCTCCTCTAGAACCCAACCCTCCTCCACCTCCGCCACCTCTAGCACCACCTCTAAAACCACCACCTTTGTCACCTATGGAACCACCTCCGAAACCACCTCCTCCGACAGTAGCCATTGATAATATAGGGGATGCAACTTGGATATTATAGAGAGGATTTTCAAAGATGTGTAGTGATATTCCGACTACTTAGGGATGAAGAGAAAGGGGTTCTGGGAACTGATCGTCAGGATATAGAAAATCAGAAAAGGGGGGGAAAAGAGAGATGAGGACTAGGTTCTTTAGAATTACAGGATATATAAATGGGAGATCCAACAAGAGTCGATTCAGAGTGTAAGGTATATTATTCGAAACTTCAGGAAGCTGGAAATTTTATTTCGGGGATTGATGGAATATCAATCAAAGCAGGTATCGAGATGTGTATTTTTCCTTTATTAGCAAAGGAATAAATTGAATCGGTTTCAGTCTTTATCTCGGGTAAAACCAACTCGGGGTTTATGATTTCAGCTTCAACTCTATCAGCCGATGTTTCTCCGAAATAGATTTGGGTGGAACCTTCTTGCGGAGTTAACTGTTCAGATGGAACCTTAGCATTAGACTGTGTGGCTTTGGGTTGATAAACCTTACTTGTAGAAGTAATGGTCTGCTTAAGGTATCCCCTTGGTTTTAAAATTTTTTCAGGGTCGGACACAGGTGTGGTCTGCTTATCGTTGGGGTTTTTTCTGGTATTCCTTCAACTGAATGCCAGTTTATTAGTGGTGGAGTTGCCAAGTGAAAATTAAAATTAGCCTTAATATTGTATTCTATCTTTGTTCACTATCAAAGGAAGAAACTTACCATGTCATTCTCCTAGGGAAAAATAACTTCGTCTCTCCAGCCCTGACAACAATGCAAAAAATATGTTGTTGCTGAGATTAAACTTAAGGCTCAAAGAATAATGTCAGGCATCAGGAATTAAGGAAAGTTTGTTTTAAAGGTGATTTTTATTTCGTTAGTTGTGTAAGAGTTAAATCCTCAAATGAAATTAATATCTGAACAAAACATAGGTCGTATTTCGTCGTCTGAGTCAATTTATCAAATTGAGAGAGGAGAAGAAAATTACAAAACTATTAAAAAAACTAAGGCATCAATGAAATAAGAGTCTTACCTTGTTTATAGTATAAGAAAATGTAGAATGGGATCCTAAAAGGATATAAGATATAGTGATCCAAATAACAGGCAGGTCTTGTATTTGCTGATAG
This sequence comes from Picea engelmannii, assembly GCA_009831015.1. Taxonomy (NCBI): domain Eukaryota; kingdom Viridiplantae; phylum Streptophyta; class Pinopsida; order Pinales; family Pinaceae; genus Picea; species Picea engelmannii. Next base: position 272,970 of record ML801672.1, read on the forward strand.
AAAATACAGAGGAAAAACTACTTGCTAATCAAATACTAAATGAAATGTAATCACAGTAGATGTTGTACTAAATTGCAATCATTCACTTGTTCAAGAGTAACTTAAAGAGAACAGAAGATATGAAACACAAAGAGGGAACACAATTCAAACAACACAAAATTTGGAATCCCTATCTGCACTTGTATTAATACCCACAAATGATGAGTTTTGTTAGTTACAATACGACAAGAAGCAGCCTGGTTTCATTATTTGAAATATGTGTTTATACAAAAATTTCTCAACCTGAAGTGGTTGGATTTCCTCTATTTATAGAATAATTAAAGTTACAAAATATGAATTCTGAAATGCTTCACTTGCATTTCTTTTGGTCTCCTCATCATGTTGGAAGAGGCGTTTTCTTTCTAGTTCTTCAGTTCTGAAACAGATAAGGGCGAGGTATCAAAGAGAACATTTGTACTCTGGCTCGAAATTTCACCGATCTCTTTAGTTGCTTTTCATGGATCCAATCAATTTTCTTGGAGCCATAGTATCATGTGTTAGAACTTTGTTATCTGTCACAGAAAATGCATAAGACTGATTATTTCGCTAATCCAACTTTGTGAAAACATGAATGTAATTCAAAAATAAAAAATAAAATATTTGTTGCTTTAAGCGCATCAATTTGTGTATACCTTCACTGACAATGCGTTTAATTCCTTTAGTAAAACAATTTTGGCAATAAAGCATGATCTCATTTGAAATCATTTCCCTAGATCAACTATTAATGCTATTAATGATTGATGTTTTATGATCGAGAAAAGCATAGATAAAATTTGAATTTACTCGAAATGAAAATCAACAAAAAATTAATCATGATATAATATTGTTCGATGTGTTAATGAATCAAGTATATTTTGTTAAATAATCATGATTAACCTTAATCCATTTCGGGGTTTCGGACCTTAGGTTATCCTATACTAGTTCGAGCTATGTTCTTCTAATCGCGAAATCGCGATTGATTAATTAATATTAATCATGTTTAACCTTTTAAACAATCACGATTAAATTCAAGGTTTTCACGATTTCGTATATCGGGACTTTTGGTGGTTGCTCGAGGAAGGATCCCCGAATTGTAAAATTGTGATATAATTAATTAACATTAATTGCTTTTAATCCTTTAATTAACATAATTTTAAAGCTTAAGACAGTTTCATGATTTCGTATATCGGGACTTCGGAGTTATTACATGTTGGACTATTAGTATCACGAAACCCCGAAACCCGACATTTCTAAGGTAGCCTTTAGTGATTTGACCTTTTAACGAGTGGGTGGCTCCATAACTTTTAAGGATTTTAGATCGTTGGATTCAACGAAAGACTTCATCAACGGTGATATTCAAGTGCGCTTTTGTCCTTATTTAAACAAGAATGAAACTTATCTAAGTTTAAAGTTTAGAAAAATATATATGTTCCAACTATACTATCACCACTCTTCTCATTACACTATGACCAAAACCCAACACAACTCCTCCTAGAATTGACAAAATCGACAACACATGACTAAACTTTATCATGACAAATTCAATCGCCAATGTATAAAAACACAATATAAATGAATAATTTTTTTTTGATGAACTAATTATTGAACCTCCCTAACCAGAAAGATGTGGCCTAGACTTGACAAAGCTAGACTGACTAGCACTTATCCCCTTGAACACACAGTTGTTATCATAAATCCAACTAAGAAAAATTAAAAAGATGGGGAGGGACTTGACACAATATAATAATCAATATTTAGAACATAACTAAATTAACTATTCATACTTTGTAGTATCTCCTCCCAAGATTTCATTATCTTCCTTGTTATCACATGATTTGTACTTGTGAAAAGCCCACCACAAGACCCCCAATTATTGTGTAACTATGGAAGAAACTACCACTTTCACCTAAGTAGGATCTTCCCTCATTTTAGTTATGGGGAAGGTCCACCACAAGGGAGGCATCATTGATGACATCAAGGGATCGAATATAAATTTTGATAACCAAGCCTACTTCCCCCTATCTTGATCACATGTTTGTCGGTCCAGGTCTAGGAAGGAAAAAGAGGTTGTAAAGGAGATTGTTGTACCTACCATGAACACGAACAATTTGTAGCATATATATATATATACACTGACCTCTCTATACACTAGACAAGTTAAATTGCACTTGGTTGTTGCAAATTATGCTAGTAGTAAACACTTTATAGCAGCAATGAATGATTTCCAACAACAACAACAATTAGTGCTTAGAAATACCACAACTGACCATAAAAATTAAGCATTCAACCGATACAATATTATCCAATTGTTAGAGGTGATTTTTGAATATATTAAGCCACTTGCAAGTAGATGTATGAAACAAATTAAGATATTTTCAGTGGCTATAGAAAAATTGTGTAACAATAACAATAAATGTTGTAATTTTTCTATGGTTAGAGTTAGTGAAGTTAATATAACACTTGAGAGAATATGAAAATTGAATTTAACAACTACTTTCACCACAAGATTGTTTCTAGATCAATGTCATTGTCATTCTAGGGCCAATGGAGTCTCAAATGCATCTAAACTTGAATATTAATTTAATTTAAACCAAAAAGATAAATTCAAACCCTAAGGTGCAAGCAAGTTTGGGCCTTAGTATTTAGACTTTGAAGAAAATGGCATACAGGGTGCAAGTATGTTTGGGCCCTGTTATCATACAATCTGTAGTTTGGGAAAATTCCAACTTAAACCACAAAGGTGTGACAATTATGAGAGTATTTACCCACTCCCCTCACTTTAGTGATGATAGAATCACCACAAGGGGGGGGATCTTGGGTGACCCTAGGGGGAAAATGGATGGAAATTGAAAGGCTATGAGAGATGCACCTATAGATCAAGGTCAAATATGGAAAGGAGGATTGAAAAAAGAGTCTCATGAGAAGGTAATTGGTTGCCAAAGGTGGCGTACCTGAAAAACACTGTTAGCCTTTCCTAGAACAAGACAATATATAGAAAATGAAGCCTCAAAAACTAAAAGGGATTCAACAATAAACCTTGTTATCCCAAATTGCAGCAGTATCGAAATTTAACCATCAAAATCAAGTAAAAAATATTGGAAACAAAGCTAGCAATAAGTAGATAAATTTCCAATGAGTAAGGCAAGACATTGATAGAAATTAGAGGGTTGTTGGTTAGTGTTATCAACAATATTTATAACATCCTTATGGTTGTAGAAAACAATTTCTACAACAACAAATTATAGCCACTAGAATCAACAAGTAAACCACCCAAAAGATAACTAATAACTAGTAGATTAATTATGGCAACTTCCAGGTGATTTTTAGTGGTAGAATAGTGAGTAAACCAATAGATAAAGACGATTTTTCCGCAGCCCTATTGGATGTATCATAAATTTATAATATTAAAGATAATCACTTATCCAATCAAGAGGCACCTGGGGAACGAGAAAACTTATAACATGTAGAATCAAATCCAACTTGAACAATTGGAATATCTTAAGAAATTATGTTTATCAATGCATGATTATCCAATATCCAATGCAGGTATACTAGTTCCTTATCAATTCGGTTAATGGAGTCTCTTGTATATGAGCTAGGGTTTATTACTTCTCTAGGGGTGTAAGATTTTTACTCCATAGAGCAAAGAAATCCTTGCAAGGTAAATCTAAAAGGGTGTAATCCCTTTTACTCCTTGTAGAAACCTTTGCAAAATAGTTCTTTAAATGACAA
>ML801672.1:276905-288976 GCA_009831015.1 Picea engelmannii
TTGATGGAGGGTGTATGCCTTGATACTCTAAAGATTTAGAAAAATTAACCTTGAAACAAGAAGAACCAACACATTATGCAAAAAATTCCTTACCAATTTCAAGAGATAACATGAAAAACCATTCTTTATCAAGAGTTTTCCATCACAATTGAAAAGAGACAAGCATCCAAAAAACATCAAGAGACAAATAGATCTAATTTCCCAAGTAGGGAAAAAATGTAAGACAAATAGTATGTAATTCTCAAGTGAGAGTTATGATAAAATGAAATGAGAATGATATATATTTATATGAGATCACTCTAAAACATTTTCCCACAGAACTTTGTCCACTTTCATAATTTGAGGAGGTCGACCTCACAAATTTTCCTTTACAACTTTAAAATACAAAATATATAAAGTAATTTCCCCTTTAGGGGTGATGTCATTCCCTAGAAGGGTGGCGTAGGCAGGGATGATTTTAGGGGCTAAATTTTTCTCATGGGCTTGGTTTTTCCCAAAGAAGATTCATTGTTCCAAAAATGATTCGCCCAAATTATAAAGGATAAAATTATTTTACCTTAAAAATTGCCAAAATGTTATACAAACTAATTAAAATCCTTAGAAATTTGAATATTTTTACATAAATATTTCCAAACATTTTATAGTTGGCATATGAAGGATTAGTAAGATTCACTCAAGTTTCTACATTTTAAAATAATTTTCCATCCTTAAAATCATCCCTAGACGTAGGCCTCCAAAATGAGACATTTTTCCTCTTGATGAAGATCATTGGGCCTCCAAAGGCCATGTTCCTTGCCATCAAGTGCTCTAGTGCATACCATGTGTCTCCCTCTCCATCAAACCACATCACATAACCATCAAACCATGAAACCCCATCAAAACCATAGCCTCCATGTGACATATAGGGAATATAAGGTGACATTTAAGGTTTCCAAAGGCCAACATTGAGGTGTAAGGGGCTAGAAAGTGATAATATCATGGTATCCAAGTTCCTCCAAAGGAAATGTTCATCCTCTGAAATTTCCAAAGAGAGGGGGAACATCATCTAACCTGTGGTCTTCATGCCCCTATGAAGGTCCAAGCAACCCTGTTCCTCCATGAAAAACCTTTCACCTGGCTACACCCTGCAAATATAAACATGTATGCCCTCAAAAGGTCCACAAGTCACATGCAACATACCAAGTAATCCATATTTAATAAAAGAACCACCCAAACATGTGCATCAATTCCCCCTTTTTCAAAATAAAAAAATTCTCAAATACCTTATACAGCTTTCCAAACTTAAGTATGGGAGGGTTATCATGGTGCCCTATTGAGTGGATAAATCCCCAAGTCAAGGCGTTTTTCCCAAGAAGACCCTCTCTAAGTCAAGTAAAATAATGTGAGGTGGACGAGGGTGTGACTTTTGGGCATTGGATTTATTGACATACAATGGCTCATATTGTCTCATTTATGGGTGCCTTTGTAGAGGGTGTGTTGCATCTTCGTTTTCAATGCAACCTTTTTCTAAGCCCTTTATTTTCCATTAATTGATTAAGGTCTGAACATTGAATTCTATATGCAAGGGAAAGTAAAGAGTACCACAATTCCACTTGAAGCTAGGAACACATTGAGTTCCATGTGCAAGGAAAGTAAAAGACACCGCAAATGCATTCCCTCAACAAGTGAGGCATTTATTAGTTATGTGTTTTATTTTACTGGTCCTTGAATTTTGTGGAGAAAAATTGCATTTCTCTCAAGACCATCAGGGCGAGCATCTAAAGGATTAATTTTTTGGCTTTTATATCTTTCTAGATACAAGCCTCTAGGACTTTAGCCCCTTTTTCCCATGAAATAAGGTACACTCCCTTCTTGGGTAAATATACCCAGAAACCCAAAAGGTGAGGAGATGGAAAGGGAAGAAGTATGGAAAATGATAAGTATGTGAAGGAAGTGTATGATGACCCTCTAAGGAGACCCCCTGATAGCAACCCTTTTCTCAAGGGTGACGTAATTAATAGAAAACCATGTCAACCACCAAGGTGAAATGAGGAAAAGGAATAATTTCCATGAAAATTGTTTTGAAATCAAGAAAGCATCCTTTACAACATGTTCAAATGCTTCACTTATTAAAATGACATTTACCATGAGACCGAACTTGTTACCTCATGAAGAAAGATATGATGTCCTATGTGGGTCAATCTAGTGTGGTGGATGTTGCTTCCATCAATCAAATGGTGATGTGTGGTGAGTGAAGGGGCTCTGCCTGCTCATCTACCTCTCGACACTCCATTTTTGCAACCTGAGGGCCTCAAGACATCATCTCTTTAGTTTCCCCTAGAAATGGGAGGTAAAATCTGGCTCCTACTTGGGGACATGTACTTGTCGTAGAGTACATGAGAACCTCAACATCTCCTAGTAAGACCCATCCCTACACACACTGAAACAAAACAAAATGACGAATATTGAGGGTGACACACTCACCCCTTTATTCATATGACAAAAAATTTCAAAATACAATGATGCATTAAAAATAAAATTGTGCATTTTTCAAAAAATTATAACTAACATGTAATACAATTCAATAAAATGTAGTAAAGAAACTATGAATAAATGCAATAAATAAATATTTAAATAAAGTATGAACATGGAAATATATATAAACACAACTAAACTATTATGAACACACAAATGAAAATGCAAGAAGGCAATATGACCTACCTACTTACCTTGGGCTTGAGGCATCGAAGAAGTTAGGTTCCATTGATGTAGGGTTGGAGGATAGACCCATCAACTGGTAATGCCATCTTCCTCCCATCCATGGAATATAAATAATAATTACCCTTCTCATACTTCTTGTTGATGATGTAATGGAAAAGCCATAAAACTTCACTCTTCTTGTCATACTTTTGATTTCCATTTCTCTTATCCCATATGAGCACAAGGATTACTTCATTAAAATTAACATAGGGTATGTTTTCAATGTAAGCTTGAGTAGGTGGACCTGCCTTGACAATGTTATTGATAGCTTGTTCTCGCTCTTCATCTTTCTTCAGTATTTTGATGGATTCTGGATCTTTACCCTGGTATTGCACAAGCTTCTCTTTGTATTTGTTTGTATTTGGAAGCTATGTATCAATGCAATCCTCTTGTGAAAAAGGAAAGTCTTGAGGATCATAATCAATAATGTGAGGTGGCATATAATACTCACAATCACTATAATAATCAAGGTGTTTTGGATCCATTACATGCTTCTTGAACACCTACCGACTATATAAACTATCAAAGGTTACATCCCCCATAAGAATATGTGCGCGAGTGAGGTCCATACTGAGGAAACCACCAAGGGTGGCAGACCAACTCCTTGATAAAAGCATTCCCCAAGCATTTTGATAATCAATCACAACTATGTTCATAATGAGGATAATATGAGGGAAGTCATATAGATATACCTCCACATCCTCAATGATACCATAAACTTTTACTTTTCTTGATTCAATGTTGCAATTGTTTCCATAAGGACGAGTTGTCTGCAAACCAAGTTGTTTCATAACCTTCAAGGAAATCATGTTTGCAGAGGCTCCATAATCTAGCATGCATTTATTCAAACAAAGACCATTTATGCCCATAGAAATGTAGAAAGTATGGTTCTCTTCTCCTTTTCCTTCATGATACATATTGTTTAGGATGAAAATAGGATCTCCTGCTTCATCTTGTACCTTCAAATCTCTCAAAACTTCTCTTCTCACCGAATGGATTTTGCACATCTCTACCATGGGTATTGACATGTTCATCCTTCCCATCATGTCAGGTACATCTATATTCATATGAATCTCTTCATTTGATAGTGAAGGCCTTGGAATAAAGACATGAACAGATGGTGGAGGAGGTAGAAGAAATTCCTTACTAGCTGGAGGCAGTGGAGGAACATCCTTCTTTGCTGCTTGAGGTGGAGGAACTGGTACTTTGTTCCTCTTTGAGTAATTCAAGATTTATTTTTTCCTCAACTTATCCTTTATATATTCATCCATTTGGTTTAATGTTTTCAATCAAGCTCATCTAGTTTCCATCTTCCTGAACTCTTCAATATGTTCTTCAATGATAGCGATGCACTCATCATCCTGGAGAGTAGAAATATTAATGAAGTTCAATATGTCCATAGTGCCTGGCTCTTCTTCTTTTGTACATATCAGACAATATTCCTCTGGATGAGGTTCCTAGAAAGGGAGACACCATGGTAATTCCTCCAAGATGACCATCCCAACTGGATCCAAGGTGTTAGGTACCTTGGATTCCTACTGTGGCCTTAGTTTCCATATTGTGTTTGTCTATCTGATAAAATAGCATTTGGAGGGATGATGATACCTCTCCAATGTTGTTAACCTATTCATGATCTAATTATAATTATAGACAAAATGAGTATTCATTTGATCCAATTACTTCTAATTTATGAGTGAAATTGGATCCTGGACTGCACTGGTTAAGCTCTTCATCTTTGATTCCATCTTGGCATGAGCAAATTGAAAGAGCTCAATCTTTGAGCTGATGAGATGTTCTTCAATCTAAGCACTATATTCTCTGAACTTTTCTAAACCATCAGGCATCCTTTCTTTCAGAATGAGACCAAACTTCCCTTCAAAATAATTGATGAGACTTGAAATTGACATCCTCATTACCCTATTTTACTCTTCATCTATACCTTTTTGGCTTACCTAAATCTTGGGTGAATGCCAAGAACACTACCATTAGCTAGTGATAAGGTCATAAGGTAATGTATGGTTAATTCATGAATTTTGTGGTTTATTGAAGTTAAGGAATTAAATATTTCATGTACTAATGCTTCAATTTACCATGTATAATCTTTGACCTCTAGATATCCAGCCTTCCTGTACCAGCTCAGCTATTCGGTACTTGTGCACCAAGACTGCCACTGTCCGAATCTGGTACCAAACTCATCCGATACTAAAATCTCGTCTGTTGCGATCCGGTACCAATGGCCATGGACTGTTGTGATCCGGTACCACCATTTGCACACTGTTGTGATCTAGTACCATCTACCTGTCATGATCCGGTACCAATATAGAGAACCAAATGTACCAAGTTTAGCTCTAGATCGCCAAAGGCAATTGGTGGATGTTTATTTTCTTTATCAAGGCTATGCTAGAATAGTTTGTTGATTGCCTCATCCTCATGCACTTCATGTCATGAGGATGAAGCTAAAAGATGTAACCAAATAATTAAATTTAAACATTTTACTGATTTGCAAATCATGTCACCTTGTGTTTCACGACTAAGACTGTTAAATAGTCGTGACAAGGATGGTGGAAAGTAGGAGAGTTAGCATATTACCAACACGTGAAGCAGCGTGTGATATTGCGGAAAATATTTTGAGTGAAGACTAATAGGAAAACATCATTTATCTCCATGTATTGATTGTCTATGATTGAATATGAGTTGAGTTGTTAACAAAAGTTTGATGTTATGTTTTGAGATTTGAGTGAGAGTAATGTGTGGGTTGAAGACAAGCTTACTGTAGACTTCGATAGCTGACCTGTTGAAGCGACAAGGGCCCACCGCCCAACAAAGGTCAGCATCTTCATAGATTAGCATTAGCATTTGTTTTCAGTAGTATAGATGTTAAATTAGCTAAAGCTTTAACTCTGTTAGATGATAGAAGCACAACTTAGACTAGGATTTCCATTATATAATTGTTTAGAGATCTTTACTTGCTCTATTTTTGCATATGCTCTGTTTTTATGAATTTGGTTTTTAGTCATGAATGTTGGCAGTAGTGGTCAGACATATTTGAAGGAGAACTAGTGAAGTCCACAACAACACATTGTGAACCACAACATACTCAGTATATTGACTATTGAACTACCCATACTATGTCTTGATGATTGATGTGTGATTTCCCTTTCAGAAGTGTGGATTGCATAGTTAGTTTTTTGGGTCAGATAGCAGAGTTGATCTATCAAACCAACTCCATCTCATACTTGCATGTGCCATAATGGAGTGGATAGACTCCCTATGAAAGACAACCAAAGTGCATTCCAGTTTGCTATTTTGATTTGTTTCCAGCATGCATAATCTAGTTTAATTCTATACTCGTGACATTAGAAATTACCTTTCTTACTAGTGTCTTGTAACTCTATTGATTACGAATCCTGGATTGATAATTAATGAGTGCATTATACTAAACATATAAACAACACAACATTTTGGCGCCGTTGTCGGGGAGTTCCAAACGGTAGGAAGTGATTTTTAGCTTAGATTATTTGTATACTTTTTTTTTAAGGTTGGTTGAGGGAGGAGGATAAAATGTTTAAGACGTGAGTGAAGAGCCATGTGGCCACTAGAGTGGGGCTCTCTGAAGCCAGGTTGCCTTCTTACCTTCTAGATAGAATTAGGATTTCAATTTAGTTAAAGAATCAAATTTCCATTTTATGCATAGATATAGAGATAAGAAGGGTAGATTTGTAAGCTCCAAAGATTCAAAAACAACCCCCCCCCACTAATCCAACTGACATTGGTGCAGGAAAAATTCCACCAACAGAAAATTCAAGGGGAGCTAGCGAGGCTCCAGAAGGAGAACTTAAAACATAAGAATCAATATTGGGACAGGAAGAACATGAGTCTGCTGAACATTTAGGAGATACATAAAATCTAGTTTGTGAGCCATCCATCAGTAGAATGGCAGAAGAAGAAGGAAATGTAGCCATAGAGGCTGAGACTTTTGGGTTTCCAATCTTGGATATTTCCAGAAACATCAGCATGAAGAATATCCCACTATCATCGTTACCCACTTTCAGAGGTATGACAACTGAAGATCTAGATTTATTTTTATTTGAGTTTGACATATTATGTAGAAGCTATAACTACTCAGACGATGCCCAAAAAATTAAGACTTACTATGGTTCATGAGCTTAATATTTAGACTTAATATGGTTCATGAGCTTAGGATAAAATACAATTCTCTCTTGGGATCAAATGAAAGACAGATTTTTACGGAAATACCAAGACTATTGTAAGAATAATGTTAAAAATGACATTTTTAAAATGCAACAAGCAAAAGATGAAATCCCTGAAGACTACTTAGAAAGGTTCTTATACAACTATCAAAAGTAAAAACTATTCACCACAAACCCATTTGTAGTAAGAATTGTATTCTTGAAAGGTCTCAGAGATGATTGCATAGAAGTTTTAAACTTGTTGAGTTCATGAGATGTACACCAAAAGCCTTTTGCAGAAATTGCAGATTACTGTAGGAGATACTCAAGAGGACAAGCTAAAACTGGCAAAGGACCAAGAGATCCTTTTAGTAGAAATACAAAACAAAGCTCAGGGATTGTCACCAGAACTGAGTTAGGAAACTTATTGGAGAACTTTAAAAAAAACATCTTGAGCACAATAAGTAACCAGTTAGATACTCTGAAATTGAAAAAGAAACAAGATGAAGAAGCTTCTTTAGCAATCTTTTGTCATAGATGCCGAAAGAAGCACAACAACAAGAAAGAATGCCCATTAAATGTCATAGAAATCTGTGGTTTGTGTACACTAGAACACCCCACATCTGAGTGTCCAACCTTGCCTGAACTACAAGCCATGTATAGGGGAGGATGAGTCTCACAAGAACAACCATACCCTTCCAGAAGACCTTGGAGAGCCCAAAACCCCAATACATTTTATGATCCTAATACACAATATCAACAACAACAATGGGGTCCTTCCCCAACGACCTATCCACAATGGATACCTCAACAAACTCAACCTTGGCAACAAGGTTGGAGGGGACCTATGTATGGAAATACCTCTTACCCTACATATCCACAGTACCCTGCAAACATTTCCCAATTACTACTTGGATTCAACCCACCACAGATGCAATCTTTACTCCCACCTCCTATACAAAAGCAATTTACAAACCCCTTGAACCCTAATCAAGAGAAACAAGTATCTATAAATGCCAATCAACAACCACAAAACCAAGCTTCCCACAATCCTCCAAGACCAACAAAAATCCCTGCCCATCCAATCCCTAACCCCAATAATCGACCCACCCACCCTGTGTAGAATATAGAAGTTCAAACCTTCCCCACTTATGAAATTCAACTATGATCGGGGAAAGTTGTAAACAAATCAGATCCTGTAGTAATAATTTAGGAAGAAAATAATAATAATTCTGAGGAAGAAAACACTCAAAACACCCCTGCAGAAGAAGAGGCCTCTCCTCCTATCCCAATCACTTCTTAGTCTGTATGAGTACCCCAACAAATTAATCTCCCACCTTACCCCGAAAGACTATTAGTGAAGAAACCCAACCCACCCTTGCACAGAGATATAGAAGATGAATTACGAAATGTGTGCATTAAAATACCTCTGCTGCAAGCCATTAAGGTATCTTTGCATTAAGAAACTAGGAAGGAAGAAGAAGGAACCTCCCCTTGTTCAGGTAGTGGGACAATTATCTGGATTTATTTATGAAATGCCATACAAATATAATGACCCTGGAAATCCAGTAGTCACTGTCGAAATTAATGGCATTTCTCTACCAAACACACTCATTGATTTGGGTGCATCTATTAATGTAATGCCTTTTGAAACTATGCAAAAACTCCAAATCAACCAGTTAAGACCAACCCAAAACATGATCGAGTTGGCAGATAAGTCAATCATTAGCCCTGCAGGAAGTCTAGATGATGTCACAGTCACTCTAGCTTCTTGGGAATATCCAGTAGACTTTTTAGTCATCTATTCTAAATCGTCCTCTAAACCAGGACACCCTGTGGTTCCTGGCCGCCCTTGGCTGGCCACAACAGATGCCTTTATCAGCTGTCGGTCTAGTGAGATGACTATATCCAATGGCACACATAGCCAAAAACTTGTGCTCTTCCCTCCTGCCCAACCGACACAGGAAATACCTATTTGGTTAGAAAACCCTTATGGAGAGGAATATTGCATCAGACCTCTTTTAACATTTGAACAAGTAATAGGAATACAAGAACAATCAGATGAACAAGTCTTAAGCTTATTTTTGGCTAACACAAATTGCATTGAATACCCAAGGTCTTTTGCAAAATTGTCACATATTTTTAGTTCCGAATTTCAACAAACTTGGCACCCTGATATCACTCAATTATATACTTTATCACTAGCCTCCTCAGATAAGGAAGAAACTACTGAACTTGTTGAGATTAGCCCAGGAAAACCTTTGTATATCAACTCTAGTTTGGAACCAAAACAAAAGACACAAGTGATTGAAATGCTCCAAAGACAATTTGATGCCTTTGCATGGGTTTATGCAGACATGAAAGGAATTCACCCTGGCACATGCACACATCATATCTACACTAATGACCAAATTAGACTAGAGACAGCCTCAGCGAAGGATGAATCCAACCCTTAAAGATATTGTAAAAGAGGAATTGCAAAAACTCCTTCGAGCCAATCTCATATACCCCATTTCAAATAGTCAATGGGTATCTCCACTTGTCATAGTTCCGAAGAAAAATGGTCAGTGGAGGATATGTGTAGACTTCCGAGAGTTAAACAAGGCCACCCATAGGGATTATTTTCCCTTACCATTTATTGATCAGGTGCTGGATACCTTGTCTAGAAAGAAGTATTTTTTGTTCTTGGATGGGTTTAGTGGTTACAACCAGATACAAATAACACCCGAAGACCAGGAGAAGACCAATTTCACCTACCCTTAGGGCACATATTCTTATAGGGTGCTCCCTTTCGGACTTTGAAATTCCCCAACCACTTTTCAAAGAGTTGTCTTAGCCATTTTCTCTGACTTGACCAATGATTGTGTGGAAGTCTACATGGATGACTTTACAGTCCATGGACAAGACTTCCAGGAAGCATTGAACAGTCTAGAAAAAGTCTTGATTAGGTGTAAGGAATCTAATCTTTCCTTAAGTAATGAAAAATAAAAAAAATGATGCTCACTAAAGGTATTGTTTTGGGACATCACATTTTTGGTTCTGGAATGAGAGTTGATCCAGAAAAGATTTATATCATCACACAAATCATAATACCTTCCTCACAAAAGGAAGTCCACAACTTTTTAGGACATGCTGTCTACTATAGAAGATTCATTCCGAATTTTACAAGCCTAGCTACCCCTTTATTCAAATTATTATCTAAAGAAGCTGAATTTAAGTGGGATGTTGAATGCCAAATATCTTTCGAAATTCTAAAACATAAATTGTCAACTACCCCTGTATTAAGAGGACCAAATTGGTCCCTTCCTTTTCATATCTATACCGATGCCTCAGACACAACCCTTGGGGAAGTCCTTGGACAAAGAGAAAATCAAATGCCCTATGCTATTTACTTCGTCAGTAAAAATCTGTCTCCAGCTGAAGTTAATTATATGGTTATAGAAAAAGAATTGCTAGTTGTAGTCCATGCTATCAATAAATTTAGACACTATATTAAAGGATATCAAGCTTTTATACACATTGATCACTCAACCATCAAATTTTTAATGAACAAACCTGTAACAAATCCTAGAGTTACACGATGGCTCTTATTATTACAAGAGTTTAATATCAACATTATTGATATACCTGGTAAAGATAATCTTGTGGCTGATTTCTTATCTAGAATGATTCATCTGGGAGATAATGCACCAGTAGAAGATAACTTTCCTGATGAACATTTATTTGCTATTTCTACATTCACTCCGTGGTATGCAGATGTTGCTAACTATCTTGTGACAGGGAAGATGCCTCAAAAATTGTCTCCTAGAGAAAAACAAAAAGTAATTCAATTAAGTGCAAATTGTATGTGGCACGATGATTGCCTCTACAAAACAGGACCATATTTGGTGATCAGGAGATGTGCAAGGGAAGATAAAATTCATGATATTTTGCAAGCCTGCCATGATGGTCCTTGTGGAGGACACTTTACAGACAAGAGGACCACTTACAAAGTTCTGCAATCTGGTTACTATTGGCCCCATATTTTCAGAGATGCTAAAACCTATGTATCCAATTGTGATGAATGCCAATGAATGGGTAATCCTACTACACGATACCAAATGCCACTTCAAGCCCAAGTAGTTATTGAACCATTCGAGAAATTGGCATTAGATTTTGTAGGGCCCATTAACCTTGCATCTAAAAAGAAAAAGCATATACTTGTATGCACTGACTATGTGACTAAATGGGTTGAAGCAAAATCTTTACCAGCTGCAAGTGAACAATTAGTGATAGACTTCCTTTTTAATGAAATATTTACTAGATTTGGTGTACCTTGAGAAATTGTGACTGATCAGGGAACTCAATTTACCTCTCATATAGTCAAAGCTGTTACAGAACAGTACCAAATCAAACACAGGAAATCTACACCCTATCATCCACAGGAAAATGGACAAGTAGAATCTACCAACAAAGTTATTAAGTCCATTCTTACTAAAACAGTACAGTTGCACCATAAGGATTGGGCTGATAGATTATTAGAAGCCTTATGGGCTTATAGAATCACCTGGAGGAATACAACAGGACATACACCCTATGAATTAGTGTATGGGAAGTAGGTTCTTCTTCCCATAGAATTCCAGATCAAAACCTTCAGGATTGCAGTACAAGTTGACATGAACTTGGATGAAGCCCAACAACAAAGACTCTTGCAGCTTAATGAGTTGGATGAAACCATGCAGGAAACACTTCAAAGGACTACCCTCATTTAAGAACAAAGAACAAAATGGAATGAAAAGTATCTCAAAAAGAAAAATTTTCAACAAGGATATTGGGCCCTATTGTATGACAACAGATTCAAGAACTTCAAAGGTAAGTTAACTACCCATTGGATGGGACCTTACGAAATTGACACTGTCTACGATAATGGTTTAATCAGGATAAAGACAATTGATGAACAACAAACACCACTACTTGTGAATGGTCACCGGTTGCGAGTTTACAACAAACCTCTATCAAAAGAAGAATTCCTGACTCGTATACTAAAGAATTCAGATATGCAGATGATCAGTAAGGAAGGAGACCCTCCTACTGATCCACATTGATTGATTGGTTTATTTGAAATTTTTGTACATAGGTGTGGATTGAATTTTGTTAATAAGT
>ML801672.1:289010-310983 GCA_009831015.1 Picea engelmannii
TTTCTAAACATCATTTTGTACGCATTAACAATATTTTTTTCTGCTTCGGTACCAGAAATCCTGTTCTAGTCCGGTACCAGCAGTTC
Source organism: Picea engelmannii (assembly GCA_009831015.1). NCBI lineage: Eukaryota > Viridiplantae > Streptophyta > Pinopsida > Pinales > Pinaceae > Picea > Picea engelmannii. Next base: position 289,097 of record ML801672.1, read on the forward strand.
GATACCAGAAGTCTGTCCTTCTACAGTACTATCAAGACACATTACCTAATTGACAAAGCATACTACGCATACTTCAGAATCTTATGTCAATTAATCTGAAGTATGAAGCCATGCAAACAACCACTTAAGATGGAACCAAGAAGCCGAATGTAGTATCAAATGATAGCCCTTGTGAAGAAATAATTTCTTTTGGTTCTGTTGACAACTAAAGGGAAGTATTTTAATTTCTTTTGGTTCTATTGCTTAAAAACAAAATAAAAAAGAGGGACACAATCTTTACCTATGATTTCTCAAAGAACCATAATCCGCTTCAAAGGCTAGAAGTTGCCTTTACCCAATATTTCAACATGATTTAAAGGAAAAAAATATATTAGCCTATAAGTAACTATCTCACCCTAACCAGACTTCAATAGTATTCATTGGATTATCTTATTAAAGAGTAACATATGAGTATATGAACACTCTCTACCATGGGCACACTACCAAAACTTTTATGGAAGAGGATGTACCAGTACCCTAAGGAAACTTTAGGTCATTCTCTTATGGACAAATTCAGACAAAATTATACATCTAGATCACTCTAAAGAAATAATGTGCATAAAAAGTTTATTTTTCCTTCAGACAAATCTTTAAAATACATTCAAAAGAAGAGTATATTCCTTCCAACCCAATACCATCCCAACCTGTAAAAAGGTTTTCAGACAAGCCTCCCTTGTCACCGTGCAAAGCACTCTTTAATAAAAAAAACAAAATAGGTGACTATGGACAAGAAGCCTCTGATGGAAAAAGGGTTTAAGAGACTAACCCGTCGGGATACTGAATAGGTCTGCTAGAAGCAGATACCGGTCTATGGTATGACTAGGCAAACCCATTAGGGTACTGAACGATCCTATTGGCAATGGGGCATTTTGCCTAGGGAAGGCACATCTCACTAATTATCACAACTACCCCATCGGAGTACTGAACATGCTTGCTGGTAGTGGGTTCTGGTTGAAAAATGTCTCATCTATACTTGTCTAATTGAAAAATTCACTTTTTGTCATCTAAAACAAAAAGAGTAAAGGTCATTATTGGCTTTCATGAGATACAAACTCTAGATTAATCAACAACATAATTACTCCAAGCAAATGTCCATTTGAGAATCACCCTAAGTCAACTTATTGGTCTGACATCTAAAGCCTACACTATCTAAGAAGGAAACTTCTTAAGAGTGGAGCCCCAACTAGGGAGTCTAATCTACTTATACTGTTGATCCAGATTTTTGTAGGAACACAATGAAATACAGAAATACACATAAACACAGAGATGCAGCGGAAATAAGACTTCATTTCATTAATAACAAATGATTGAAATATGCTTACAGACATAATGGAAATAAACTAGCTAGGGCGCTAGTAGCTTATCTTTGAGAAGAGATGTGGTGGCTACTGGCCTCTGAATTGTGTTACAATGACCTAACCCTAGGAGATGAAATGCCAAGACTATGGGCCCCGTTTGGGTAAGTTGGTACATCAACTTCCCAGGGACGTAACTTTGGCATACGATCTCCGTTTGATGCATTCTATACCTCATTAGAAAGATCTATCTGAGGAATACAACTTTTGGGTGAGAAACATGATTTATGATTCTTGTCGCTCCCCATTTTCCCAAAAAAACATCGTTTAAGGCCTCAAAATGGCTCCGGAAGTTCAGGACCCGAAAAACTGCTAAAAATAGTAAACTGTGCGGAAACTGAAAAACTGAAAGAAGCAATGATGGGGGTCCAAGTGGAATAGGTGGGTGGACACCAATATCCACCTAGATCATTCCTCCCCCCTTAGGAAGCAATGTTCCCCATTGCGTTGAGTTCCTCCATGAGATGAGGAAACTTCTGCTGAACTTGGTCCCTGGTGAGCCATTTGCCTTGGTGAAGGAGTTGGCCTGCTTTGACAACTCGATATAGCGGTATGATTTTTTTCCGGGTGTGCTTGATCTGTGTATCCATGATCTGATCAGTTCTGGCTTGTTCCATTCAGTCTGGATTTAACTCTGTTGGTGTGAGTTGTTCTGCCATGTCGGATGTGTCTAGTAGAGGTGGAAAGTAGGGCCAAAGGCGGTCCACATTGAACACTGGGTGCAGATCAAGGAATGGTGGAATGATGAGCTCAAAGGCATTTTCCCCTACAACCTTGGTGAGGGTGTACGACCCATATTGGAGTGGAAAATCTTGCGGTGGGGTCCAGCGAGGCGCTTCTTTTTCAAATGCAACCACACTTTGTCGTCCACCTGGAAGTTGTGTGGCACTCGATGTTGATCATGTCACTGCTTGTACTTAGCATTGGCTCTGTCCAAGATGTCATGAACCTGTTGGAGAATGTGTTGAATGTTCTCAATGAAGTTGTTTTCCTTATCCGCTTCAGACTGGACATGAGTTGAATCTTCCTGAGTAGCCACAAATGGCATGGCTATGTCAATGGGACATAGTGGCTGGAATCCCAAGCCCACTTGAAAGGGGCTGTGGCTAGTTGAGCTATGGAGAGCTCGGTTGTAGCTGTGTTGTACATAGGGGAGACTCTCATCCCATGTGCATGGATGCTTTGAATTGTACATGCATAGAATGTGTACGATCATCTGGTTGACAACCTCTGTCTAGCCATCAGTTTGCAGATGGAAAGCTGTGGACTTGGTGAGCTTGGTGTCCAACATCGACCAGAGGCTAGACCAAAATGTACTGAGGAACCTACTATCCTAATCTGATATGATAGACTGTGGGATACCAAAGTATACCCACACTCGTTCAAAGAAGAGTTTAGCAGCAGCTTCTGCTGTGATATTCTTCTTGTAGGCCATCATAATGGACATCTTCAAGAATCGGTTGATGACCACAAAAACACAGTCATTGCCATGCTTAGTAGAAGGAAGGCCCGACATGTAATCCATAGAGATGGATTCCCAAGGTCGAATAGGGGTAGGAAGCGGAGTATAGAGGCCTTGCTTCTTGATGGTCGGTTTGGTAATGGCCCAAGCAGTGCGAGACTTGATGTACTTCCTGACATCTTGTCGAAGGTTCGGCCAATAAAATACTTTTGCAGTACTGCCATGGTTTTCTCGAACCCAAAATGTCCAGCGAATCAACTGTAGTGCGCCTCCCAAATCATCTTGGCACGATCGCTTGAAGGAACACAAAGGTGTCCCAGGTGACAAAGCAAGGCATCCTGGAGGTGAAAATTGGGAACTTGCTTACCCTCCAAGAGTGTATTGTATGTGTGGCCGAATTCTGGATCACTTGTGTAGAGAAGCGGCCAATCAGAAGTATTGTGCCCACAAGAGTTGAGTACAGTGGTTAGCGCCATGATGGGTGGTCGACTGAGGAAGTATGCAACATTATTGGTGCTGCCTTTTTTGTACTTAATGTTCAGATGAAACTGTTGCAGGTATGTGGACCACTTCTGATGGCGATCATTCTACAACTTCCCTTGTGTCTGTATGAACTGCAGGGGTCGGTGGTCTGTGTGGATGACCATTTCCTTTCCCAAAATGTAATGCTTCCATTGCCAACAATTCTACACAATGGAATACATTTCTTTGTCATAAGTGGGATACTTTCGGACTGTGTCAGAAAGTGTCTCACTGTGATATGCCACTGGATTCCCATGTTGAGTAAGGACTGCCCTAATAGCATATTCAGAGGCATCTGTCTTGATCTCAAATGGTTGTTGTAAGTCTAGTAATGTGAGCACTAGTGCAGAGCAGAGGCGATGCTTCAACTCCCCGAACGCCTTCTGTTGAGATTCAGACCAAAATAATTTTGCTTTAGCTCCTCCCTTGGTGACTTGACTCAAGGGCCAAGTGATATGAGAGAATCCCAACAAAAACCTATAGTAGAAATTGGCAAGACCTAAAAAGCTGCATAGCTCTGTTAGGGTGGTTGGGGCTAGCCAATCCTGAATGACTTGGATATTTTCTTGATCCACATGCACCCCCCGCTCATCAATAATGTATCCCAGATACTGAACCCAAGTTATGCCAAAAGTGCATTTCTCCAAATTGGCACACAACTTGTGTTGCCGCAGTGTTTGGAGGACCTGTCGGATGTGGTGGAGGTGCTCTTCCCAAGTCTGGCTGAAGATCAGAATGTCATCCAAGTACAACACTACAAATGAGTTGGTGAATGGTCACAGGACGTCGTCCATTAGCCTCATGAAGGTTGCAGGGGCATTCGTCAACCCGAAAGGCATGACCAACCATTCGAAAAGGCCCCCCTTGGATTTGAATGTAGTCGTCCACACATCAAAGGGTTCGATTGGTACTTGGTGATACCTAGACTTCAAGTTGATCTTGCTGAAATATTTTTCCCCCTTGAGTTGGTCCAGAAGGTCATCAATCCGTGGGATCGGGTACCTATTCCAGACAGTGATCTTGTTCAGTTCTCGATAGTCAATGCAGAGTCTCCAAGTCCCATCCTTCTTCTGCACCAATACAATTGGGCTCCCACAGGGCGATGAACTTGGACGGATGTGACCTTTCTGCAACAACTCCTGAATCTGCCTCTTGATTTCGTCATTCTCCTGGACAGAGCGCCAGTAGATGGGTTGATTGGGAAGTGATGCACCTGGGGTTAGATCGATGGGGTGCTTAACTTGACAGTGTAGAGGCACCCTTGTGGGGGAGGTGAAGATGTCCTCGTACTCCTCCACGACCTTATCCATTTGTTGCTTTCGTGCAGCGGGGCCCTGTCTAGAGGTCATGGCCACATACTTCCTCTTTCCCTGAGGGTGGATCATCAGAAAAACAAATTTCCTGGTTTTGGAAATGAGCTTACTGCATTGTTTTGCAGTAACCAAAGAGATGGTGGTAGGCGGTGCTATCTCTGGTATCCTGTACATCTTATTGCCCAAAGTGATAATAACAGCACGAGGCTTGGACTCATACACAACATGTCACTTCCACAAGTACGGTTGGCCTAATAATACATCAGAAACATCAATAGGAGCAATGTCACATAATACCTCATCTGTGAAGGGCTTGATGCTATAGGGAAGGCGACATTGTTGACTGATGCAGAGGTTCCGTCCTTGGTGCAATCACCCGATGGTGTATGGTTGTGGGTGTGTTGTGGTCGGCAAGCCCAGCCATTTCACGACCTCTACCGAGATGAGGTTCTTCTGGCTCCTGCTGTCAACAATGAACTGCAATGGGGAACCCTTTACCCACATCTTGGAATGGAAGAGATGCTCTGCCTCCTCTGGATCTTCTGGTTCCTCCTTCTGGATCTTCGTGGTGGAAATGGTGGCATTGGGCTCCACATCGATAATATTCTTCCACTTGTCATTCCCCTTGTCAGGTTATGATTCAGAGTCAGAGCATGCATACGATTCAGAAGCCTTCAACTCGGCTACCAGTGACTGCTTGGCCCGACACTCACTTATGTTGTGAGTGGAGCTCTTATGGAACTCACACCACTTCCCTGTGTCCTTTTTTGGCTTCGTGGTGTTGTTCTTTGCTTATGGATTTGGCGGGTTGTCCTGGGCTACCCCACCTTGTCTTGGTCCTTTTTTCTGTGGTTTGGGAGTGCCTTTCCCTTGCTTCTGATTTGCAGACCCAAAGTCTCGCTTCTTTTGTTTGAACTTCTGCTCAATCTTGGCAACATATCGATATGCCACACCAAGAGAGGAGATGTCGAGGAACTCCATTTCCTCTTGAATGTATCTGTGCAGACAACTACTGTACTTTAACACCAAATGTTTCTCTGAATCTTTGATACCCAACTTTGTGCGAAGGGTATGAAACAGATTCGTCATCTCATGCACATCTTGGTCCCTTTGCTACCGCAACGTAGTCCATTGTATGTATTTGTCCTCATAGATCCCCATGGGATAATATTGTTCCTTGATGGCATCTTGGAAAGGATTCCAAGTGGGTGCGGCTAAGAAAAAATAGGGTTCTCCCTCGCCCTCTTGCTTCGAGTAGGTTTCCCACCAATCCTTGACATGGGGGGTGGCTTTGAGGAGTGCGAAAATAATCTTTTCTCGGTCGGAAAAGTCATGAACCGAGAAATATCCTTCTAACAGATTCAACTATCTATCTATGGCATATGCATCTATTTGGCCATCAAATATAAGAATGTCAAAGTTTACTTATACCTTAAAAGGAGTGGGGCCTCCAGAGTGGCTTCTGGATGTCGATGCGCCGCCAGTCAGAATCCGTTGAAGAATCTGGGCAAAGTTGTCCATCATCGCGTTCCTTTGTTTCTCAAGGGCCTCCTTGAGCAAAATTTTGATAGGATCTCATGCTCCCTCATCTTTATTTTCATCCCCCATGGGCGGTTTTCGGGGTTTGCGAGGCTGATCTTGCAAAGGTTCAACTAGATCGAACCCCAACTCCGTATACCCCGATCTCGTTGGGGACATGCAAAGAAGGATTGAGAATGAGCAGACCGCTCTAATACCATTGATCCAGATTTATTTAGGAACACAATGAAATACAGAAATACACATAAACACAAAGATGCAGCAAAAATAAGACTTCATTTCATTAATAACAAATGACTGAAATATGCTTACAGATAGAATGGAAATAAACTAGCTAGGGCGTTGGTAGCTTATCTCTGAGAAGAGATGTGGCAGCTACTGGCCTATGAACTATGTTACAATGAGGCTCGAAGGCCTATTATTATTGAGAAATAATGGAAAAACCTAAACATCCAAAGACCTAACCCTAGGAGATGAAACACCAACACTATGGGCCTCGTTTGGGTAAGTTGGTACATCAACTTCCCGGGGATGTAACTTTGGCATACGATCTTCGTTTGATGTGTTCTATACCTTGTTAGAAATATCTATCCGAGGACTACAACTTTTGGGTGAGAAACATTCATTTATGATCCATGTTTCTCCTCGTTTTTCCAAAAAACGTCATTTAAGGCCTCAAAACGGCTCTGGAAGTTCAGGACCAAAAAAACTGCTAAAAATAGTAAACTGTGCGGAAACTGAAAAACTGAAAGAAGAAATGGTGGGGGTCCAAGTGGAATAGGTGGGTGGCCACCAATATCCACCTGGATCAACTGTAAAATTTATCTATAACATCCAATGATAGTAAATCTCTGAAGCAAGTTAGGTGGGATCTGTTCTTCTGGCAAACATATAAATATTCCCTGTTTCACTGCTGAATGCTACCTTTGTCAAAAATCCATCAAAAGAAGGGCAATTTCACTTTTTAGGTATCAGATCATATGCTAGGTGATAAATGTACTTCTGGAATTTGATTGGTTTCTTTTTTCTCTTATCATCTTTTCTCCATTATGATATAAAATGTTGAATCTTTTTGCATACATATATACAACATCTTCGGCATGGGGGAAAGTCAAAGAGCCCCTTCAGAACTCTTTTTCAGACTCACATGATCACCCTGCAGAACCAAATACAAAAGAAGATAAGCACATAATAAAAGAAGTACATGATATTCCCGTACCAAGTTTTCAAGAAACTTCAGTGTAAAAGGATGAATTCTGACAATTTACAAGTAGTCGCACATGCTATGGGTATTGATCATACAAAGGTAAAAGCAAAGGTAACATGGTATTTATTTTCCTATTCTCATAAAGCTACAATATGTATGAAAATATATACTAGATCTTATTACCTTAGTATTAAAACCATGCACCTATCCCTCTTACCCATATGCCTAAACCTAATCAATTCTCTCATAGCACTCGAACATGGTTAAGGGAAAAATCACATCAAAATATGAAGCATGCCTAGTAATGATAAGCCACGAATATATTTCGTCCTTAAGCAATTCAAAAACTTATCTTATATCATGAACCATGATCTAACATCAAATTCACCACCTGAAAGTCCAATCACCTATCCCAAAATAATGCCTTGAACACCCAACATCTTGTCCTCATCATTACAGTAACAGGTAGAAATGAAATGGCTTATCTGGTGGCGAAGCCATCCAGATAAGCCTCACCTGGTCATAAATGTTCCTTACGACATCCTTACTTAAACTTACCATTCACATTATCAACAATATCACCATATTCCTCCTTGTCGTGAGCTTTCTCCAGTCTCGAGCCTACTCCTTTTCGATACCAAACCCTTACCCTCATCAATTGACTAAACCCTTGTGCTACAACCCGATCCTTTTCTCACAACTTATAACGATGGTCGTTAGTAGACACGAAATGATCTTCCAAATTTATAGGGAAACCGAGGAGTTCCAATTATGTGAAGAAAAATATGCTAGATCGGGATGGATGCCATTTCTGGAAAAATTCACAGGCTGGCACGAGAAGATATCTCACGAATTTATTCAGGGTTATGATGGAGAGATTGCACATATAGGCAATCTAAAACTGACAATCAATGAAGAAACCTTAAGGGAGGTCATGGGACTACCTAACAAAGGAGCCAAATACTTCAAAGGTGTAGGAATCAACAAAGAAATGTGCCAACGATTCTTGAAAGAAGATCATTAGCACCCTCACTGGAAAAAGGGGATCCCTAGGAACTACATCAAGGAAGAGTATCATCCAATGATTACTAGTCTTCAACGATTTGTCACTTGTGAAGGCAAGTATGTTGTGACCTTCATATATCATCTTAGGCTTCTATTACAATTTGAAGGAGGCCTTGAAATCGATTTCCCATATTTTCTATGGATGAGCTTGAACAAAATGGTAAGAGGTGTTAAATCCATATCCAAAACTGAGAAGACTATCATTTACCATCAAGGTCTCATTAAAATGATAGTTTTACATGAACTTAGGAAACATAGGATTAGTTGGAAAACCCTTATCACTCAACACCTTCCCAGAGAAAAAAAACCTGTGGAGGAAACCCAACATGTTCCAAAGAAAAGTAAGGAACCTCAAAAGAAAAAGAGCAAGAAGGATAAGACAGCTCCACCATCATCTAGGGCAGCAAGACAACACGAAAAAGAAGGGCCCTCTTCCACAGTCAACAAGACTTTTAAAATCTCTGAATCAAAAGGTAAAAACAAATTAGTAGAGGAAACTTCAACAATGGCAGTTGAGAAAAAGGGCCATCAGAAAAAAATGAAGAAGAAAAGGAAGCCTGTGAGCATCCCTGATCCGATACCTCCTTGTAAAAGAACAATGAGGAGCATGGAAAATAAGAGAAAAACAATAGTTAGTCCTCCTACACAGGAAGATCCAATCGATCTTACTTCCCCTTCTGACGATTTATCAGTCCAAGATGACATCCCTAGTTTGACTAAGGAGCAAGCCACTATTACTTTATGTGGGATGAGGGAGGAAGTTGAGGAAAGGGAATGCATCTAGCTAGTAATGATGGATTCAACAAAGACCTTGAAAAAAGAATAAATGAAGAAAAAGATTGGGGAACTGCAAAAACAAAATCAGGAACTCCAACAAGAAGTGAAAGAATACCAAATCTTGGACAGGTATATCAAAAAGAAAAATGAGCAATTAAAAGCAACCAGACAACAACTTCAAGATGACCATGAAGAGACTTCTAACAAGCTCAAGAAGGTATTGTGACTCCTACAATACGTTAGGGTCATCAAAAGGGAGCTGAAAGAAGAGGCCTCAACCATCAACATCATTGATCCACCAAAGTAAAGAACACAGTCTCAAGTTTTGAAAAATTTTGGGTTGGTTTTCAGTTGCATGAGGACATGCAATGATTTTGGCATGGGGGAATGTTGAGACCCGAAATTGACATCCCCATTACCCTATTTTACTCTTCATCTATACCTTTTTGTCTTACCTAAAGCTTGGGTGAATGACAAGCACGCTACCATTAGCCAGTGATAAGGTCATAAGGTAAAGTATGGTTAATTCATGCATTTTGTGATTTATTGAAGTTAAGGAATTAAATATTTCATGTACTAATGCTTCAATTTACCATGTATAATATTTGATCTCTAGATATCCAACCTTCCTGTAATGGCTCAGCTATTTGGTACTTGTGCACCAAGACTGCCACTGTCTGAATCCAGTACCAAACACATCTAGTACTAAAATCTCATTTGTTGTGATCCGGTACCAATGGTCGTGGACTGTCATGATCTGGTACCACCATTTGCGCATTGTTGTGATCCGGTACCATCTACCTGTCATGATCCGGTACCAATATAGAGAATCGAATGTACCAAGTTTAGCTCCAGATCGCCAAAGACAATTGGTGGATGTTTATTTTCTTTAGAAAGGCTATGTTAGAATAGTTTGTTGATTGCCTCATCCTCATGCACTTCGTGTCATGAGGATGAAGCTAAAATATGTAACCAAATAATTGAATTTAAACATTTGACTGATTTGCAAATCATGTCACCTCTTTGTGTTTCACGACTAAGATTGTTAAATAGCCGTGGCAAGGATGGTGGAAAGTAGGAGAGTTAGAATATTACCAACATGTGAAGTAACGTGTGATATTGCATAGCATATTCTGAGTGAAGACTAATAGAAAAATGTCATTTATCTCCATGTCTTGATTGTCTATGATTGAATATGAGTTGAGTTGTTAACAAAAGTTTGATGTTTTGTTTTGAGATTTGAGTGAGAGTAATGTGTGGGTTGAAGACAAGCTTACTGTGTAGACTTCAGTAGCTGACCTGTTGAAGTGGCAAGGGCCCACCACCCAACAAAGGTCATCATCTTCATAGATTAGCATCAACATTTTTTTTCTGTAGTATAAATGTTAAATTAGCTGAAGCTTTAACTCTGTTAGATGATAGAAGTACAACTTAGACTAGGATTTCCATTATATAATTGTTTAGAGATCTTTACTTGCTCTGTTTTTGCATATGCTCTGTTTTTATGAATTTGGTTTTTAGACATGAATGTTGGCATTAGTGGTCAAACATATTTGAAGCAGAACTAGTGAAGTCCACAACAACACATTGTGAACCACAACATACTCAGTATATTGACTATTGAACTACCCATGCTATGTCTTGATGATTGATGTGTGATTTCCCTTTCAGAAGTGTGGATTGCATAGTTAGTTTTCTGGGTCAGATAACAGACTTGATCTGTTAAACCAACTCCATATCATACTTGCATGTTCCATAATGGAGTGGATAGCCTCCCTGTGAAAGACAACCAAAGTGCATTGCATTTTGCTATTTTGATTTGTTTCTAGCATGCATAATCTAGTTTAATTCTATACTCGTGACATTAGAAATTACCTTTCTTACTGGTGTCTTGTAACTCTATTGATTACGAATCCTAGATTGATAATTAATGAGTGAATTATACTAAACATATAAGCAACACAACAATAATTTAAGTAAAGGAGGAGAGTAGTTGCATCTCATGGACATGCATCCTTCAGGATTTGATTACGCAAACTATCAATTCTAGTGTCAAACTCCTTCACTATTTCATTTTATTTCCTTTTGATATGATTGAATTGTATGGATATCATTATTCTATCCTTATCTGTTGTCCATATTTCATTGAAAAATTTAGAGAAATATTCATAGGATGCCAAGTGGTCATCAAGTAAGCATTTATACCATTTTCTAGCATCTTCTTCAAGAGACATAGATAATAACTTCATTGTAATGTCTTCATGCTCTATACCATTGTCTTCCATGGCCACACCAATAGATTTAAGGTTCTCTTTAGGTTTGATAACGTTGTTCTTGGTGAAATTTGGTAACCATTTGTGAGACTCTTTGGGAATTGCATTGGGATAACCGAATATAATGGTCAGATAGATGATCTTACAGCAGCAAGATAGACATATATCAATATTGAATCAAAGGTAGGAGTAGAGGAAACAACGTAAGTGGAAGAGACAAGGACAAAGACTAAAGCAAAGTCCTTTCTATATTTATGATGCACCTAAATGAAATATCATAAATAATGTAAACACCTATTTATCTAACCTATGGGTGGGGAGAAAACCACTAATAGTAATTACATGGACATATGGGTCGTAGGTGTAGCGTACCCTTTCAGCTACCATGTCTTGATTGCTATTAAGAGAAGACTATAACACCACCCTACACATGATTCATACAGGTATTATATGATCCATATGCTTTCAAAAATTAAACACATTTAAGCTTAGAGTAAACATATTATCTACTGCTATAATTAACAATCCATAGCGTTTCATAATAATTCATATACACAACGGTAATCATGATAACATAAGAAGCACAGTCCTGCAAAACATGATTAAGGAATAATCATATACTTATCTTTTAACTGTGGTAGAATCCACCAACCAAGTGCAGGCCTTCCACGAACCTCCCAGCCTTAGACCACATTGCTCATCAACTCAGCAGTGGGTCACCCCCGAGCTGGGACTAAGCTCCACCCCAAGGAAAGGAATCTAGGCTAGGCTGAGGTTACAGGGAAAAAATCACATAAAATCTGGAAGGATTCTTCCTAGGATGCCATCTTACACCCACTACTATCAGACTCTCATTCCCCACATACCTGTTATGCCCGGAATTATACACCTTCACAAGCACAGTCCATCAGTGCTAACCTCCCTCTCTAGGTCTCAGCAATAGGCTAGATCATGAAGTCTCAGAGCCTGAAGCTGGTGCTAGACACTCTCTGGAAGAAACCTCTTCCAACAACATCCACGTCCCTCACCTAGAGAGAGATCACACATAGGCTCAATCACAACTCGCACTGGCCATCAAGCCATGCACAATCTAGCTCTGTGTGGTCACCATAGCCAACTTGAAATATAAACACGGCCTCTCAACAGGATCAACAATGGCTCGAAGCCTCTTAGTGATGGTTCACAGGAATGTGTGATGAGTAACTCCTGCAGGGGTCGACACAGACTCCATGACTTAGAACGGAGGGTGAGATCGGCTCTTCAGAAACAACACAGGCTTTCCCACTGGTTCAACAATGGTGGAATGGTTCAGGGTCTCGGCTTCAGAATAGAGCCTCCACGCATAGGTTTGATCAGTCGGACAGAGGATGTGCATGGACTATCAAAGACAATATGGGGTTCTCGACTTTCAGAAATGAACGAGGTATTCTTGTGGTGGTTGGGTCATTCGTACTGTTCAGTGCTCCCTACACGCTCAGGTAGTCGGGTGGAATGGAGGAGGATGAATCCTTCTCACGGCTTACCTCGTCTATTTTATTTGCATGCATTAGGGTGGACACTTGTCACCCTTGAAACTGCATGTGTTCCTCAGCATGCATTACCTTTCTTATGGTTATGAACTTAGGATAAAACGTCAATGGCACATGCTCTTTTGGAATAATAGTAAAATATTATTCCCAGGCTTAAGCCCCCTAGGCTTAGCCCCTAGGCTCAACACTTAGGCCCTTTCCCACCTTCCAGCCCCTAATCCCTTGCCCACTCTATGGATGCTTAGTCCCCCTTCACTCATTCATCGTGGTTGGTCTGCACATGGTGGTGTTTATATTTTATTAATTGTTCTGCATGATTACATATACAACAACAGGCTCCTAGCCTTCAACACTCAGGCTCCCTGGCCTAACAACACAGAAGCCTCTAGCTTATAAGAACTCGACTCACCAACCTATAAATAATAATTACAATTCCTTTCAGAACGTGGTTTACTATGGGGCTCGGCCTTGGGGACACTACAATTCCCCTCCCCTTATTTTTGCACTGTCCTCAGTGCAACCTTACACAACATCTTCAAGATTTTCAAAATTTTTCAAAAAGATGCGGGTACTCTACCCGCATAACATATGCATGCTCCCATGTTGCATCCTCAAGACCGTACCAGGTCCACTGGACCTTTACAAGATCTATGACTCGATTCTGGAGCTGTTTTCTTTTCTTGTCTAATATGTGCACAGGATGCACTTGCAGGACACCTTCTGGTTCCACTTGAATCACATTCCAATCGATAACATGATTAGCATCAGGTACATATTTCTTAAGCAATGAAACATGAAACACATTATGTATAGTCATAGATACAGGTAATGCAAGCATGTATGGCCTAATCCTTTCCAGGATCTCAAATGGCCCACAAAATCTTGCTGCCAACTTGGCGCAACTTCCCAGCTTCAGGGAACTTCTGTTAGTTTTCACTTTCAGGAAAACATGGTCACCCACTTTGAATTCTCTATGGGTTCTGTTACTATCAGCGTAACATTTTTGCCTGTCCTGGGGAACTTTTAGATTATGTTTAATTTAAATCATTTGATCTTCCATCTCTTTGAGCAACTCAGGCCCAACTACTGCTCTGTCAGCTGGATTATCCCAGCTCATTGGAGTGTTGCACTTTCTTCCATAAAGCGCTTCGAACGGGTTCATCTTCAATGATGCATGATACCCATTATTGTAGGCGAATTCTACCAAATGTAGGTAGTCTTCCCACCTTGATGGTTTATCCATCACATACATTCTCAGCATGTCTCCTATTACTCTGTTCACTCTCTCTGTCTGTCCATCAGACTCGGGATGATACGCTATGCTAAAGTTCAGATTCGTTCTGAATCCCTTAAACAGTCCTTTCCAGAAATTCAAGGTGAATTTCGGGTCCCTATTAGACACAATTGTCTTCGGAATTCCATGCAAGCGTGCAACTTCTTTTAAAAATATATCAGCAACATCAGCTGCCCTGTGGGTGGTTTTCAGTGGAATAAAATGGGCAGATTTAGTAAGCTTTTCCACCACCACCATGATTGAATCATGTTGCTTGCTTGTTGTAGGTAGTTCGGTGATGAAATCCATTGTTACCACGTCCCATTTCTACTCAGGAATGGGTAAAGGCTGCAACAACCCTGTTGGGTTCTTGTGCTCAGCCTTAACCTTTTGGCACTCCATACATCTGGCGATGTATTCAATGATTTATTTCTTCAAAACCGGAAAAAAATAATGGCCTTTGACTGCTGCCATAGTCTTCTGATATCCAGGATATCCAGCATAAGCCACATTATGCATCTCCTTTAGAATTGCCAGCTTCATATCCTGGACATTGGGTACATACACTCTGTTTTTATACATAAGTAAACCATCAGCTCCCAAGGTGTAACTTTCCTTGGGTTGTGGTTCTTCACACTGCTGTAGCTTTGCTACAAGACCTTTGTACTGCAAATCAATATTTGCAGCTTCCAAAATTCTGTCTTTCATCTCAGTCCGGTACATGCTAATGGCTGCAACATGTAATTCGTGCACTTTTCTACTGAGTGCATCAACCACCTTATTTTCTTTCCCTTTGATATGCTTGATATCAAAGTCATATTCGCACAGAAACTCCAGCCATCTGATTTTCCTGGCATTTAAGGTCGGATGATCAAACAAATACTTCAAACTGTTATGGTCTGTTCTCAACTTGAATCTCTTGCCCATGAGGTAATGTCTCCATTTCCTTAAGGCGTGGATGATTGCTGCCAGCTCTAAATCATGGGTGGCATAATTCTTCTCATGTTCCTTCAACTTTCGGGATTCATAACAAACTACAAATCCCTCTTGGCTGAGAACTCCTCCCAACCCCTCCTTACATGCATCTATGCACACTATGTAATCCTTGTTTGGATCTGCAATCTTCAGGATTGGAGCACTAGTTAGCAGCTACTTCAATCGCTGGAAGATTCTCTCACATTCTTCAGTCCACTGGAACTTCTTTTCCTTCCTTTGCAAGGAAGTGATAGAATGAGCTATCTTTGAGAATCCATCTATGAACCTCCTATAGTAGCCCGCCAAACCCATAAAATATCTAACTTCTGCCACATTCCTTGGTGCTGGCCATTCTCGAATGGCCTGTACCTTCTCAGGATCCACAATGATCCCTTCCTTTGATACAATTTTCCCCAAGTAATGGATCTGCCTTTGATAAAAAGAGCACTTGCTCAGTTTTGTGTACAACTGGTGTTCTCTCAACACCTGCAGCACCATTCTCAGGTGTTTCTCATGTTCTTCTTCTATCTTGGAATACACCAAGACATCGTCCAGGAAGACTATGAAAAACTTGTCCAAATAATCCCTGAACACTCCATTCATTAAGCATATGAAAACAACAGGCGCGTTGGACAACCCAAACGGCACCACTGTGAACTCATAATGATCGTACCTTGTTCTAAAGGTGGTCTTGCTAATGTTCTCATCCTTTATTCTCACTTGGTGATATCCTAATCGGAGATCTATTTTCGAAAATATTTTTGCATCCTTCAACTGATCAAAAAGATCATCAATCCTTGGCAGAGGATACTTGTTCTTGATAGTGACCTTATTCAACTACCAGAAATCAATGCACAACCTCAACGTCCCATCTTTCTTCTTCACGAATAGGACTGGGGCTCCCCACTGTGACACACTTCAGACCGTTATGGTCTGTTCTCAACTCGAATCTCTTGCCCATGAGGTAATGTCTCCATTTCCTCAAGGCGTGGACGATTGCTACCAGCTCTAAATCGTGAGTGGCATAATTCTTCTCATGTTCCTTCAACTTTCGGGATTCATAACAAGCTACAAATCCCTCTTGGCTGAGAACTCCTCCCAGCCCCTCCTTACATGCATCTGTGCACACTACGCAATCCTTGTTTGGATCTACAATCTTCAGGATTGGAGCACTAGTTAGCAACTTCTTCAATCGCTGGAAGATGCTCTCACATTCTTTAGTCCACTGGAACTTCTTCTCCTTCCTTTGCAAGGAAGTGATAGAATGAGCTATCTTTGAGAATTCGGCTATGAACCTCCTATAGTAGCCTGCCAGACCCATAAAATATCTAAATTCTGCCACATTCCTTGGTGCTGGCCATTCTCGAATGGCCTGTACCTTCTCAGGATCCACAACGATCCCTTCCTTTGATACAATGTGCCCCAAGTAATGGATCTGCCTTTGATAAAAAGAGCACTTGCTCAGTTTTGTGTACAGCTGGTGTTCTCTCAACACCTGCAGCACCATTCTCAGGTGTTTCTCATGTTCTTCTTCTGTCTTGGAATACACCAAGACTTCGTCCAGGAAGACTATGAAAAACTTGTCCAAATAATCCCTGAACACTCCATTCATTAAGCACATGAAAACAACATGTGCGTTGGATAGCCCAAACGGCACCACCGTGAACTCATAATGACCGTACCTTGTTCTAAAGGTGGTATTGCTAATGTCCTCATCCTTTATTCTCACTTGGTGATATCCTGATCGGAGATCTATTTTTGAAAATATTTTCGCATCCTTCAACTGATCAATAAGATCATCAATCCTTGGCAGAGGATACTTGTTCTTGACAGTGACCTTATTCAACTACCGGAAATGAATGCACAACCTCAACATCCCATATTTCTTCTTCATGAATAGGACTGGGGCTCCCCACGGTGACACACTGGGGAGAATGTAACCTTTCTTCAGTAGCTCTTCGAGCTGCAATTGCAACTCTTTCAGCTCTGGTGTACTCATTCTATAAGGAGCCTTCGAAACTGGAGTTGCTCCAGGCATCAAATTTATAGAAAAATTGATGTCTCTCTTCGGAGGTAGTCCAGGTACCTATTGAAATAAATCCTTTAACTCTTTGAGTACCTCGTGATCTTCCATATTCGATACTACATCTCGGGATGCTTCTTCCACCCGAGCTGCAAATAATTGATAGTCTTTCCGGTAACATTTCTTCAGTTGCATGGCTGAGATTTCCCTAATAGTCATGGCTCTAGGAATTCCTTGGATTGTTACCTGATTTCCCTCTTCATTCATGCATGTAAACCTCTTGTTACGGAAATCCAAAAGGGCATGGTGCTAGTCCAACCAGTCCATCCCAATTAAGAAATCGTATGAACCTAAAGGCATAATGTTCAATTCAGCCTTAGTGCTCATTCCTTTCATGTCCACTGAACAGGACTTAACTAATTCAGTGACCTTCCTCTTGGTCCTTGTGGCCAACTGCACTAACCAAGACTTCTCATGTTTGCTTCTCATTAGATGCAAACTTTCCACCACTCTAGGATCTACATAACTATGGCTAGCCCTTGAATCAATTAAAATAACAAGTGGTCGGTTGTTGATCGTACCTTCCACTTCAATCATGTGCGATTGAAATTATGCTTTCTTGTTGTCCAGGGCTGCGCAGATCCTCGGCATTCTGTTGCCCATATTTCCCACTGTTTCATCTTGCTGAACAATATGTACAACTCTCTCTTTACCATTTTTATGGGGACAATCTCTGTACTTGTGGTTTCCTTGATAGCCCCAACACTGAATGGGCGTTTGTCTCTGTCTTTGTGCTCCCTCTTCAATCATTATCAGATCTCTAACTGATGGCTGTCCTTGAAGACTGTTTCTGAAAAAGGAAGGCTTGTTTCCCTTCTACCTTTGTTCCTTCTTAAACTTCCTCTGATCATTCCAAACCTTCCGAAGGATGGGCCTTTCTCCTTTCTGGTCATACAAGCATTTCACCTTTGTTATGGTTTCTTCCATGGTCTTAGGATATTCATATTGAATCTTGTCACTCATGGAAGGTGGCAGTCCACTCAGATATCTCTGAATCTTGACAGCCTCATCTTTGATGAATGCAACATACTTCAGTAGTTCTAGGAAACTTCGTTCATACGCATCAATAGTCATGCTGCCTAGCTTGAGTTCGAAGAACTCCTTCATCTTTCTGTCATAGTATCTTTTAGTCAGGTATTTCTTCTCGAAATACCTCTTAAATTCCTTCCACGTGACCTCTTTCTCTTTGATGTGCTACACCTGCACAAACTGATCCCACCACATGGATGCTTTTCCTTTCAGTTGGTACATTGCAATTATTCCTTCTACATGGGTGGAATAATTCTGCAGTTGGAAGTATTTCTTCATGCCAAGCAACCATGTCTCGGAATCTTCCTCCTTCTTATGTTCTCCATCAAATGTTGGAGGCTTAATCTTGTTCATCTCTCCTTTCAATTCCTCCTTTCCAGATTTTTGATGTTTTCTGGTAGGGGACGGACTTGAACTACTGTGTGTCTTCCTGTCAGAATGTCTTTGGGAGCGACTAAGATGTCGGCTACCACTCCTCGACCTACTTCTTCTCCCATGGGTTATGTGACTCTCTTTCATACTTGAGTCTCTTCCCTTCTCAAGTTTCTTCTCTATTCTTTCCAGGCTCTTCAAAAATTTTAAGTTTAATTCACCCTGTCGATCCCCGACTTTCATGAGCTTTCGACTATCATCTCGGCGAGCCTTGGCCTCTCTTTGCAATCCTTCAATGATTTTCATTATGTGTCCTTCCTTATCCTTCTCTTTTTCATGCCCATTGGAGTTCAATCCTTCGAATCCCAGGTTGGCATCCTTTCCTTCCTGTTCGTCTTCTGTTTTGGGGGTAATCTGCACCTTTTCCCACTCCATATTCGGTGTTGGTTAATTGGAGTCCTGACCTTCATTGAACTCCACACATGCACTGTGCAATTAAATTCAAAGTTTTTCAGGACATTACTCCTTCAGAACAATCCATAACATTTATAAGTTTTTCCGAGCTCTCGTTCGGTTCTACAATTTTCATGTTTTCGAAACTTTCATTTTTGGCACTTCGATATTTTGGGACTTCGGGTTTTGGGGTTTCGGTCCATGAGGATTTCAATCTTTCTTTCCTTTCCAACCCCCCTGACTTCCTAAATTCTGACTTACTTTACCCTCCGGGCCCAGATAGCACAGTGGCCACCCACAACTACGGTGGCACGTGGTATGTACATGAGGGTCCACGTTGCTTTTAACAATGTCATCAGGTCCCACCTATCTCGCTTCTCTTCTTGACCCACTGGAATGTGGTACATCTCCATGTGTCCACGTCCATCCCTAGAAAAATCCAACGGTCAGATCTTTCTCAGATCTACAACATAGATCCTTTCGACGTTTCGGGGTTTCGGGTGTCGGAAGTTCGTGCATCCACACATCTTGAACTTCCATTTGCCAAAATCATGAATTCACTATCTACTAACTTACTTGATCCAATGGTCAAGTTCTTATCCCCATGATCTATGGTGTATATTGTTTCGGGATTTTGGGTTTCGAAGGTGTTCATCTCTTCTCACCTCCCATCTCCCAAAACGTCGATTTCTTCCTCAATCATACCCGCTACCTCAATCAAATTTTTCGTTGATTTTTGAAGAATCAGAACCCTTGAATTACCTATGGAGGCCTAGTGAAAGCTATCTCTTTCTCTCTCTCTCTCCGTTCCCATGTGATCGTGGGTCATGATCACGGTTCAAATAAATGCAGTGCCTCTTTGTATTTCGCACTTCAGCGCTACAGTGACGTCAAATCGTTCGACTTTGCAACCTTCGTACCCCGATAGGGCTAGCGACCGACCAATAGGGAAAAATCCCAACAGAGCTGGAGAACAGCCAATGAGAACAGGCCCCGTCACATGGTTAAGTGGAGCACAGGTGGCAGAGAGGAAATGTGACACGGTAGTCAACAGGATAGGAGGGGGGCCCATTTCACACGCCACACTATTTTGGACCCCCCCCCCCATTAAAGGCAGAATGGAAAGGGGGGTCCAGAATCCAACTGAGCACCATTGATCCAGGTGAAATAATCTCAACCATTTGAGAGTTGCGCGTCCAATTCTAGACCCCCCCCCCCCATTAACGACAAAACAACAAGGGGGTCCTGGAATGTGGCCTCAGTCATAGATCTGGGCTGGTGGAATCTGGCCATCCAGATCTGCTCGCTACTTACCTTAATCCGCATTCACGCCCCAACTTAAAGCCGACATCTCTTCCTCACATCAGATGGTCGTTACAGACCCTGAGATTCCCCAAAGGAATCTCGTCCGTTCATAGGGACTTAGCCACATGCTAACGTCTCAACATTATGGGTCGGGATTTATCAAGGTGAGAGCCCGAGTTCTTGTTAACAGAACTCCCAAATCCCTGATCCCTGATTTCCCGAAATGGGTAATCTCTTGACACGTGTCCTTCTCAAATCGGACGATCCACGTTCCGGGGTTTCCACCATGGAAAGTCCTGATCCCTTGTCACCAGGACTCCCAATATCGCGATTCCACACTCCTGTGCAATTCCAAAGGGCTTTAAACCCCATGCACACTTTATAGATCTAACGGTCACAAGGGTTCACCTTCCCTCCCGAATAGATCCTAAAGCTCCTACACTTCTGGTGTGGAGTCCTCTCTCCCTGTGGACTTATACCACATTGGTTGCGGTTTCATAACGCCGCTATACCTCCTGAGCTTAAAAACTCATCAAGTAACTCTTTGACACTTTGAAAAGATGATTTCTTACAGGAAGTGGCCAAGCAAGCAGAACTAAAGATAGTGGGGGGAGAGTCTTCTCCTCCTGCTGATCTTTGATCACTCAGACTGTTTTAAAATTCTGTACATAATAGATCTTTAGCAAAAAAAAAAAATAAAAAAAAAAATAATAAAAATAAAAAATAAAAAAAATCAAATAATATAAAAAAGGAAAAAACATTTATTTTCTTCTTTCTCTTGGATGTGTTGATGTTTTGTTTTCAGTTTTATAGGCTCCTCAGAACAAGTGCATAACTGAACTCACAACAGGTAAGAAGGTAAGACTGTTTTATTTCATGAGATTTTCTTAACAATGTGACTAACTTGTTTTGCAACAGATAAATTCGAGCTTGTTTTCTCCCTTTGTTTGCTCATTAAAATATGAAAGGGGCATTTATCAGGAAGGATTATTCTTTACCAGACCTGGTGAATTATTATGGGAAAGAAACCCCCTTAGAGTCTTCTTTTGGCATTTCCTCAGATTCTCCAAATATGAGGAAGCAATGAGCATGTACTAAGTTGGGCTCATAAAATCCACAAGTAAGTGATTATTGTTCTAAAAATTATGTCTGCAAGATTTCTATTTGCACTCATGTTGGATGATGTGGATTACGTCAAGATCCACCTTCCAACAAATCTCACTCCATCGACATCAGCACCTTATCTGGAGCAGAGGTTAGAGATTATTTAGCACCCTGGACTCTGCATGCCTTAATGGCAGATGTCTTTGCTAACA
>ML801672.1:323394-342772 GCA_009831015.1 Picea engelmannii
AATAGTTAGATTACAGTTAAATCAAAGGAAGCTTCCGGTACCAGTAGGGTAAGTAGGGTATTACTCTGTTTTCCTGTGGACAGATTAGATTCATTTGTAATGTTCAGATTAAATGCATTTTAGGAAACACTCTTTCTGTCGTGTCTTGAGTAGAAATGGTGATAATAGATGACTAAAAGTAGTGGTGGAACAAGCTTGTGAAATCATACTTCTGAATGGAAATAGAAGCACCAACATATAAGCATAGGATTGTTTTCTGTTGATGACTTAAATAGGAAATGCTAAGTTTCAAGATAGTCATTAAGATTCAAGTTCTCAGAGTGAGTTTGTGTTTTCTTCTAAGGATAGCATTCAGATAGAGATTAGAGCCTTACCCGCACATACAGTGTAGCAGCTCAAAGTTTACCAACCCTGGTTTGACAATTTAGTGTTTCAGGTCATTCAAATCTTCAATTTAACAACCTGATAGATTTTCCACCAATTTCATAAATTTCTACTATTGGAAAAGGTAATTGATTCATAACCATAAGTAGTTTACCTAAAAATGTTTGTAAAATCTACTAGCCCAAGTGCGAGCCATTGCTATGAGGGGAAGTTTACCTTGGAACAAGGTTTTGATAATGAGAGATTTATGAGGAGGCACTCTTTGGTAAGCCTTGGAAGGCTTGAATCTTCGTTGTGGGTTTTAGGGAACGGTGGGTTCTTAGGTAGCAAAGTCATCATATGATCTTAGAAAGTTCATCAAAGTGGAAGAGGGAACTTCCCTTAGGTGGAGTCTCCAGGAATGTTAGGGTAGTATTTGGGATAACTTGCCAAATATCATTAAGGGTAAGAAATGATTCAAAATCCTCCCCGACAATAACACCAAAATTTGTGTCACACAATCTGTAGTTTGGGAAATTTCTAACCCAAATTACAAAGCTATGACAACTATGGTATTATTTACCCATTGTCACCTTACATAAAAAATCCCCTCACTTTAGTGATGATATAATCACCACACGGGGGGAATACCGGGTGACCCTAGGGGGAAATGAGATAGAAATAAAAAGGATATGAGATATGACCCTATAGGTCAAGGTAAAATATGGAAAGGAGGCTTGAGAAAGAGTCTTGTGGGAAGGTAATTGTTTTCCAAAGGTGATGTACCTACAAAAAAATGTTATTCCTTCCCATAAAAATACAATATATAGAAAATGAAGCCTCAAAAACCAAAGGGGATTCAACAATAAACCTTGTTGTCCCAAATTGCAATAGTATAATAAGAGCTGCAAATTTAACCACCAAAATAAGTACAAGATATTAGAAACAAAGCTAGCAATAAGTAGATAAGTTTCCAATGATTAAGGGAATACTTTTATATCAATTAGAGGGCTATTATTTAGTGTTATAAACAAGATTTATAACAACCTTATGGATGTAGTAAAACATTTATACATAAAAAAATTCTAGCTACTAGAATCAACAAGTAAACCACCCAAAAGATAGCTAATAACTAGTAGATTAATTATGACATCCTGGAAGTGAATTTATTGGTAGAATAATGATTAAACCAAGAGATAAAGATGAGTTTCCTACAACCCAACTGGTTGTAGCATAAATTTATAATAGCAAAGAGAATCACTTGGCCAATCAAGAGACCCCTAGGGAACAAGACAACTTATAGCATGTAGAATCAAATACAACTTGAACAATTTTAATATCTTAAGAAATCACATTTATCAATGCATGATTATACGGTCTCTAATGCAAGTAGACTAGTTCCTTATCAATTGGGTTAATGGAGTCTATTGTATATGCGCTAGGTTTTATTACTTCTCTAGTGTTCAACAACATAGATATTCCAATAGAGGACGGACACCTTCAATAACCACTCACACAACTAGATCAAAGATCAATACACTGATGTTTTGACATGGTAAAACTCCTATGGGGAAACATCCATGGCCCCAACCAACATGGCTACTTGGAGCAGTTTATTAATGGAAAATAAAAATATTATAGAGAGATTTTGCTAGATATTTCCTCACAATTGATCATCGGAAAATGACCCTCCATGCTCTTTAAATAGAGATCATGGACCAATAGGGTGTTAAGCCATAGATCAAAGTCCGTTAAGATTGAGGAGAATATGAACCATCAGATCACTCTATGTAGGGAACATATCGTGACCGTCATATTTGCTAACTACAAATGCATACTAATGCATACTAAAGAAACACACTAATAAACACACTTTTACCTAACGACACATTAGACCAAGTATATCTTAACTAACTTCTAAGTGTCTAAATATCCTAACATCCCCCCTTAAGAACAACTTGAGATAGCATTGAAGTATTTACAATAGTGACACAATAGAAAAAGGAAGGAGGCATTAGAGCCTATCCCACCTTGATGACAATTTCTTGAACTCCTAACGCAGATTGAAGTTTGGAAAACTTCAGTTCAGTAAGAGACTTTGTGAAAATGTCTGCAACTTGATCTTCTGCAAGGAAAAAGAGCACTTCAATAACTTGATCATGAATGAGATTTCTGATGACGTACATGTGTAGATCTATGTATTTTGTGTACTGATGTTGAACTGGGTCTTTTGTGAGCTTGATGGCACTCTAATTTTCATACCAAAGGCTGGTCAGATGCTGTTGTTGGAATCCAAACTCTGAAAGAATCTGTCGAATCCATAAGGCTTCTTGATTTTCATTTACCATTACTCAATACTCTTCTTCTACTGAAGAAAGTGAAATAGTCTGTTGTTTCTTACAGGCCGAAGTGATAGGTCCAGAACCAAGGTTGAAAACATAACCTATAGTAGAATTCCGATCATCAAGGTCGTCGACCAAATTTGAATCAGTGAAACCAACCAATAAAGGATCCCCCTTTGAACTGTAATGTATCCCGAAGTGAAATATACCATGGATGTAGCAAAGTATCCTTTTATCTGATTTCCAATGGCTTTCATGGGGTGTTTGCATATATTAGGAAACAATACCAACAACAAAGGAAATATCAAGATGGATATGAGTCAAGTATAAGAGGCTACTAACTAATTGACGGTACAAGGTGGCATCAACTTCGAGAGAAGTACATGTGGAAGCAAGATTGACTCCAGAATGGAAGGGAGAAGGGGTTGGTTTACAATCTTCTATGTGAAAGTGATGAAGAAGGTCACAAGCACACTTATATTGGGAAAGAAAAATTCCTTCATTGCTTTGCAAAACTTGGAGGCCAAGGAAATAGTGCAAAAATCCTAAGCTGTCATTTCAAATTTCTTATTAAGGATGGTTTTCACATGGTTTAAAAGTTTTGAGTCACTACCAATAAGGATAAGGTCATTAACATAAAGGATACGGATTATGAGATGGATTCCTACTTTCTTGGTATAGACATTAGGATCAGAATGGCATCTAGAGAATCTAGTGGCAATAAGAAAGTTGTCCATTTTTTCATACCAAGCTCGGGGAGATTTCTTAAGACCATAATGAGATTTATTAAGGCAAAAAACAAGCTAGAGTCATTCTGGACATAGCCAGGAGGTTGTTTCATGTATATTTCTTCTTGCAAATCTCCATGCAAGAAGGCAAATTTAACATCCATCTGATGAACCTCCCATGTGTGTGAAGTAGCAAGGGAAAAAACAAGGTTGTATTCCACAACAACAACAACAACAAAAACAACAACACCCCCAATCCTCTTTCTAAACAATACAATATGTTTTTCTATCCCACTTGGTTAAAAGTTTCCTTATTAAGTAAGAGGTGTTGAATTCAAGTCTCTCTTTTTGTTACTATTTTTTGAAAAAGTTCATGCTCTGTTCATGCTCGAGGTGGCGGAACTAGTACTTTGTTCCTAATTTTTTTTGAAAAATTTCATGCTGGAGGGACTTAGTTTCTTGGTTCCGATATGTGTTGTTACAAAAGTTTTTCACCTATGTACTTATGTTGATTACATTGATAGAAATACTCTTTTCTCATCCAATTGATATCTTGAAAATATTTGAATTTATTTCCACGGGCATATTTCTCATGTATGTTAATGGATTATGCTGATCTATATGCTAACATTATATATCAATACCACATGCTTACGTGTATTGGTTATTGAGGACAAGTTGTAGGTATAAAGCTTTGGGTCACGTGCTCAATGCTGGTCTTCTTCGGAAGTTTGGACAAGGTAGGATTCTAGACTTCTATTGTTACCATTTAATTTATGAAAAATATTTGATATTAGAGTTGATTTCAAGTGTTGTTCTGTCTGTTGTGGTTTTCCCCTAGCCATAGATATATTTTCCTCATAACAAAGAGATAAAATGAAAAACCTTCTTTATCAAGAATATTCCATAACAATTGAAAAGAGACAAGCATCAAGAGACATCGCCTTAGATTTTTCTTCCAATAGACAAGTAGATCATCCACAAAGCATCAAGAGAGAGATAGAGCAAATTTCCCAAGTAGGGCGAAACTTTTAGCTAAATAGTGTGTAATTCTCAAGTGAGAGTTATGATAAAATGAAATGAGAGTGATCTCTGTTTATGTGAGACCACTCTAAAAAATTTGTCCACATAGGTTTTTCCACTTTCATAATTTGAGGAGGGCGAGCTCACACATTTTCCTTTACAACTTTAAAATACAAAAATAGATAAAGTATTTTCCCCTTTATGGGTGACATCATGTCATAGAAGGGTGACGTAGGCCTCCAAAATGAGACGTTTTTCCTCTTGATGGAGATCATTGGGCCTCCAAAGGCCATGTGACTTTCCATCAAGTGCTATGGTTCATGTTATGTGTCTCCCTCTCCATCAAATCACAACACATCACCATCAAACCATGAAACCACATTAAAATCCTAGCCTCCATGTGATGTCTAGGGCATAGAAGGTGATGTTTTAGGCCTTCAAAGGCCAACATTGAGGTGAAAGGGGCCACAGAGTGATTATATGATAGTATCCAAGTGCCTCCAAAGGAAACATTCATCTGCTCAAACTTCCAAAGAGAGGGGGCACATCATCCAACCTGTGGGCTTCATGCACATAGGAAGGTCTAAACAACTCTGTGCCTCCATGAAAAATCTTTGAATGGCTAGGCTTTGGAAAGACAAACAAGTATTCCCTCCAAATGTCCACAAGTCAGATGTATCATTCCAAGTAATTCATATTTAATAAATTAACCACCCAAACATGTGCATCAAATCCCCCCTTTTCAAAATAAACAATTGTTCAAATACCTTATACAACTTACCAAATTTAAGTATGGGAGGGTTTTCATGGTGGCTGATTAGGTATATCATTCCCCAAGTCAAGGAGTGTTTCCCAAGAAGACCCTCTCTAAGTCATGTAAGAGAATATGAGGTGGATGGGTGTGACTTTTGGGCATGGGGTTTGTTGACATACAAGGGCTCATATTGTCTTATTTATGGGTGCCTTTATAGAGGGTGTGCTACATCATCATTTTCAATGAAACGTTTTTCCAAGCCATTTATTTTCCATTAATTGATCAAGGTCTGAACATTGAGTACTATATGCAAAGGAAAGTAAAGAGTACCACAATGACACTTGAATCTAGGAACACATTGAGTGTCATGTGAACGGAAAGTAAAAGACACCACAAATTCATTCCCTCAACAAGAGAGACCTTTATTAGTTATGTGTTTTATTTTATTGGTCCTTGAATTTTGTGGAGAATAATTTCATTGCTCTTAGGACCATTAGGGAGAGCATTTATATGATTAATTTTTTGGATTTTATATTTTTCTAGTGTAACATCCCCAGTTTAATTAATGCTTATGTAGATATAATGTGTGGCTACGACGAAAGTGATGTAATATGTGAATCGTGCCTCAATGTTTTAATAATAAAATGTGATACCATCTACTAATGGGACATGGACAAGAGATGGGGGATGAATTAATTGTAGTATACCTAGGGAGGTAATATGGGAGGCACCCGATGGGAATGGGTTTATGTATTATTTGTGGAGGTCATTTAAAGTAAGGTGGAATAGGTCCACTATATTATTAAATAAGGACCCACTATGGTAGTTATATATAATAAATAGGATTTCTAG
Source organism: Picea engelmannii (assembly GCA_009831015.1). Classification (NCBI taxonomy): domain Eukaryota; kingdom Viridiplantae; phylum Streptophyta; class Pinopsida; order Pinales; family Pinaceae; genus Picea; species Picea engelmannii. The sequence continues at coordinate 329,457 of ML801672.1, forward strand.
AAGATTCCTTCTGGAGAATGTTCCTAGAAGATAGATAATGTTATATAAAGAAGTGTAAGAAATGTATTAAGACATGGTAAAGAATATTGTTGATGTACAAACAAGTATTACTTGAGGAGTGAATTCCTTCCATAAGGAATAATATATGGTGTTACCCTAACTCATGGGATTTTATCTACTTATTGTGTATGTAGTATACCTAGGGAGGTATCCAATGGGAATGGGTTTATGTATTAATAGTGGAGGTCATTCAATGTAAGGTGGAATAGGTCCACTATATTATTGAATAAGACCCACTATGATAGTTATATATTATAAATATGATTTCTAGAATATTCCTTCTCGAGAATGTTCCTAGAATATAGAGAATGGTATATAAATACTTGTAATCAATGTATTGGGACATGGTGAAGAATATTGTATTTGAACAAGCAAGTATTGCTTCAGGAGTGTTATCCTTCCATAAGGTGTAATATATGTTTTTACCATACTTCAAGGGTTTTGTATATTTCTTATGTTCAGTGAATGGTTTGGTTTATTATTGGCTATTTGTGAAGATATATTTTCAGATATATTGAGGTACTTAACATTTGGTATCAGACCTCTTTCCTTGGCCATAGAAGGGAATAAATTTTTGGTTCATTTTGCGGATTGTTTAGAAGGAAAAAAGGGGGAGGTGCACTTAAAAATTATATATGAAACTTTATACTCAAAATTTTTAGAAAGTAATTAGATATTTTGATTCCCCTAAAAAAAATACCCAATTAAAAAAAAAAACCAGCCGAAACGGATTCTGGGAAGTCAAGTTATGAGCATTTTAAATTCAGTAGTTTTATTTTTTATTTTTTTATTATTTTTATTTTCGGAAAAACTCTTGTGATTTGCAAAATAAGTTATTTTTATAAACCTTAGTTTATTTTTAGGTTATGAAAAGAAAGAGTTTTTTTACTGGAATAAATGATGGCCCTAGTATTGAAGAATATATACAATCTAAAAAATAATCATGGAAAGAGAAGTGGAAATCACGTCTACACTGAGATTTAAAAGATGATGCTTTCATATGGTGGAAATCATTTGAATATTTTGAGTGGATGTCACTTTATGAGGAAACAATTGAAAAAATACTTTTAGACAAGTGGTCTCATACAAAGTGTAAAGATAAATACATTACGTACCCAACCACCCACATGCTGGGCACACTACTTCAAGCCCGCTTATGGACTAATTTCAAGCATTGATCAATTTTTAATTAATAAATATGCATGAAATATTCACATGCATATATCAATATTCAAGATACAATATAAATAAATGAGCTTATGTTGTGCATGACAAGGATGATTTTAGGGGCTAAATTTCTCTCATGGGCTAATTTTCCATGGTTTTTCCAAAAATGAGATTCGCTATTTTAAAAATGATTTGCCCAAATTCTATAGGATAAAATTATTTTACCTTAAAAATTGCCAAAATTTTATAAAAACTATATAAAATCCTTAGAAACTTGAATATTTTGACAAAAATATCGCCAATCATTTATAGTTGGCATATGAAGGATTAGTAATATTCACCAAGTTTTCTACATTTTAAAATAAATTTACATCCTTAAAATCATCCCTGGTGCATGATAATAACCCACAAGCATGCATATTATAAATACAAATTTTCATAGATAAATAAATACATAGCGGAAATAAATATACAGGTAAATGAAACCATGGAAAAGAGAGAACTTATCTTCAATGAAATGAATCACCAACTCATTGTAGACCAAGGATGTCCCACCCAACCGTAGACTTTGTTGTTCCAATTCTCAATAGCAATGTCCCCCCTGAGCCAAGGATATGAGTCCACAAGGATGGTTCCATAGTGTCACTCAGCTTCCAAAACCAGTCAACACTCCATCTCTCACAAGATTCTCAGCACACAAAACAATCCAAAGTAAACCAGGTCTCTTCTACCTAGCCTACACAGCCCAAGAGAATGGACCCCCTTCTCTGCCACGTAGTCCCTCAGGCTTCCCACCTCTTCCTAGGGCTCTAGTGCATCTGGTCAAGAATTTTCTTGCTGGAACTCTCAAGATTCATAGCTCTGGGAAAAACTTAATGCATGCCAATGCATCTTAGACATGCATACATTAATTCATGGATGAAATACATCAGTAGTCACTACTTCCAACCAAACCATGGATCCTCTCCATAATTCATTTTTCTCTCCCCAGACAAGATCAAAAGGAATGAAGAATGAAGAGTGGGTGAAAAAGTGAATGGAGAGGGAACATAATGAAAGGTGTGAACAATGAACAATGAATGAGTGAGTGAATGAGTGAAGAATAAGCCCCCAAACAACCCACAATATGGTTTTATATCTTTACTTGCAAATCAAGAACCACATGGCCTTCCCCAAGAAGCTCATGTAACCATTCCTCTCCATTAAACAATTATGGGTATATAAAATATAAAATAAATACTTAGCCCCTAAATCCTAGGCACATTGGCCTTTCATAGATTAACAAAATACATTATTTAATACATGGCTAAAAAACACGGGGTATTACAGTGGTGCACATCATAATAATATCCAAAACTTTCTCCTCAAAATTTTTAGAAAGTAATTGGATATTTTGATTCCCCTAAGAAAATTCCTAATTCAAAATAAAAATCAGCCGAAATGGATTCCGGGAAGTCAAGTTATGAGCATTTTAAATTTAGTAGTTTTTTTAGAGTTTTTCCGAAAAAAAGTCATGTGATTTGCACAATAAGTTATTTTTATAAACCCTAGTTTATTTTTGGGTTATGACAAGCAATATGTTTTTTACTAGAAGAAATGATGGCCCTAGTATTGAAGAATATATACAATCTAAAAAGTAATCATGGAAAGAGAAGTGGAAATCTCATGTACACTGAGATTTAAAAGATGATTCTTTCATATGGTGGAAATCACTTGAATATTTTGAGTGGATGTCACTTTATGAGGAAACAATTGACAAATTACTTTTATACAAGTGGTCTCATACAAAGTGTAACGATAAAGACATCACCAAGGGTTTATTTTCATGTGGAAATTCTACATTACAAGTTCCAGGATGTATTCAAAAATAAAATATCATTGTTTCTATTAACCCTAGTTGCATGAATAATTTTATAAATGTTTAGTTGGTTAATAGATTAGAAGTTGTTGCGAAAGCTATTCAAAGAACAAAGGCTGAAGGTGAAAATATTCAAATTTTTAAATATTTGAAGATCACCATGAACAAATATTTGTTGCACTCTAATTTTCATGTTATAGATATGATTGATGTGGATATCATTTTGGGATATCCTTGGATGGACTCAATTTCTATAGTTAATATTAATGTGAAAATGAAGTTTTTGAAGTTGTGGTACAAGAAAAATAAAATCACATTGCAGGATGTATCTCTTAGTAAGATAGAAGGGCCCATGGTTGCAAGCACAAAAGTTCTTGTTGTTGGAAATACTGAGAGGGGGGTGTGAATAAATGTTACCTTTTTAAACAATTATTCATTACTTTGTTATTTTGATTATCACAATAGATCATCAATGGACTTGTATTTAAAAAATCAATTATATAAATCAAGAATTACAAAGTTTATAAAGAACAATCTGTGATTGTGAAGGACACCAATCCTCTTTAGAGAACCAACTCTCGGAGACACAAATCACTTTATTCATGTAACCCAACCTAGGAAGCACCAAATCCCTTATTTTTAGGGCACCAACCCTAGGAAGCACCAACTCTCTTATTTTAGAGAAACAACCCTAGGAAGCACGAACTCCCTTATTTTAGGGCACTAACCCTAGGAAGCACCAACTCCCTTATTTTAGGGCAAGAACCCTAGGAAGCACCAACTCCCTTGTTTTCAGACTTAACTTAGTAAAGGATATGAATCCTTCCTCGCTCCTCCCTTCCACCCTCACTACATAAGTATCATTGATTTTTCTTCTTGGGCTCTTTTTATTCTTTTGATCTTTTGATCTGGACTACAAAGACTCTTTTCTTTCACCATACCTTTCTTCTTTTACAGTTTCCCAACTTGTGTGTGCTTTGAAGCATTGTGTCCCTTTGTTTGAACCAATGCACCTCTTCATTTTTTTTAACAACAAATAATGTTTATCTTTTTAACTTATAATTAATATATTGTTTTATTATTATTCATATATTATCATGAACTCTCTTCAATTTAGTAAGAGGGATTTTCATAAATCAATCAAAGGTATGAATCATTTTCTTTTAATTCAATCTCAAGACTTTTTATTTCAGTCTCAATTTAAATCATATCTGAGATTTTCGATTATCTCTCTAAGGCATTTCCTATATTGGATCACTTAATATCAATCAAGACAAATTCTAGATCTTTATCTCATTCAAAATTCCTTCTTTTCAGTGATAAAACTCATCCTATATTTGTTAAATTGTGTACATAATCACTTCAGGACCTCTATTCTATATGACCACGGGTGGTGTTTAAGTGCTAACCCAAGTGAGCGCTTAATCACTTATCAAGATCGATGGTATTTTTTTATTTGCAAGTTGAGATGGATGGTTCTCGTTTACTCCAAGACTTCAATGTTTTAGGACTCCAACCTTTATAGTCTTCCAACTATCTCAGAGCAAATTCCGTCAGAGTGCATATAAAAAATTCTCTGCTTAATAACCTTCACATGTCTAGGATCTAGGACCGTAGGCTTAGGAGGAAGGTAGATCCTGATTTCTAGGTATTCAACTATTCATGACTCTGAGACTCTGGGTTACTCGAACTCTGAAGAAGTTAAATCCCTCCGAAGGTTTACCTACCGAATAAGTCATAAAGATGAGGTGTTCGCTTGTTGTCAATTAACTCTTAATGCTTACTCTTTTCTTCCACCATGCTTGATCAATGATTGAGAATAATCCCAAATTAGATCAACGTTTAACGTTACTTTGCAATTATTGCCTTCGACGATTAGCTGATAAAAGAATCTTATATATACCCAAAATTAGTAATCCCAGAGTGACATGGCTTGCTAACATCACTGTTGACGTGGGACTAGATGCGTGGCTGCCACATGTCACCTTGATTCATGAATTTCGTATACCAAATGTACCAACTATACCTTGACACTTGTCATCTGTTGATTGGGCCACGTGTCATATTTGTCTTACTATGTGTCTTGTCCTAGCTCAAAAGGAATATTCTTCGATTATTTTTCTTCAGAGGGATGCCACTTCCACATTCTTAAGCTCTCTGAATGGATGGTATTGAATGTAATATTTTTTTTCGATACTCTGATTTCAGAGTGTTATAAAAACTCTTCTCCACTAGAATTCTAACACCTTCCTCCAAACATAAATTAATAGTCATCACGCGTTACTTCCAAATTCATTAATCAGGATCACCTCGAGTTAATCTCCATCATTGGTCTAGTCCTGCTTTAGACCTACTTTGTCTTTATCTAATGCGTTCTTTCTCGATCCAAATAACCCACGAACTATTGATTTACCTTATTATTGATCGATCAATATTTTCTTCAGGACTTCATGCCTTTGGCCGCTCTTATCCTATCCTTGCACTTTGTCATCGACGATTGATATTTAATCTAAGGTTTGGGCTTGATATAATGACCCAAATCTTTCTCAAAGTTTTTCAATATGATCTAACGGTCCATATTTCTCTTGCGTGATTTATACAGTGCTATATCTTCTGAGCTTTGATCTCATCACCTGGACTATGTTGACATCAATGAAAATATCATACTACTATGTCCAACATTCTCCCCCTTTGGCATTGATGGGAACCTTTTCTTTGAAATATTTTGTTTTTGTTGCTTCTCAATCCGCCCTCGGCCCCCCCTTGACAACAATGATAGAAGGGATCTGTTTTCGCTCCCCTAGTGGTGATGCTCCCCTTATCCATGTGTCTCTTTTCCTCTGATGATACTTTTGTGGTTTTAATGAGGTATGTGAATTACTCCTAATTTTTGTCGAATATTTTCAAAGGTATTCCTCAGAAAAGGTTTCATGAATATGTCTACAATTTGTTCTTTGGTGTCCACATATACTACTTTAACCACTCTTTGAGTAACCTAATATCTTAAGAAATGGTATTTGATTGGGATGTGTTTGGTTTTAGAATGCATTATCGGATTTTTAGAGATACTTATGGCACCATTGTTATAACAATTAATAGTAATCAGATCATCATATCTTATTTGTAAATCTTCTAATGCTTGCTTAATCCAAAGAACTTGTGTGCAACATGATTAAGAAACAATGTATTCTTCCTTTGCCGTGGATAATGATGTGGATGTTTGTTTCTTACTTAGCCATGCTACTAGACATTTGCCTAGAGAAAATGCTCCTCCATTGGTACTTTTCGTATCATCTATACTACCATCCCAATATGCATCGATGTATGCATTTAATGTAAAGTCTTTATTTTTTGGATACCATAATCCAAATTCTAAGGTCCCTTTAAGATATCTAAATATTTGTTTTACTGCTTTTAGATGATTTTCCCTAGGTGCACATTAAAATCTTCCCACTAATCCTACAACCTGCATGATGTCACGTCTAGTTGTTGTTGAATAGAGCAAACTTTCGATCATTGATATGCACATAGTTTCATGTACTTTTGGTGAGTCATCATCTAGGCCTAGTTTACATCCAGTGACCATGGGAGTACTTACATGTTTATTGTCTTCCATTTGGAATTTCTTCAACATTTCCTTGATATATTTGGTTTGGGAAATAAATATTCCCTTTTCTGATTGAGTGACTTGTAAACCTAAGAAGAAGGACAATTCTCCCAACATAGACATTTCAAACTCTTCTTGCGTTTCAGTTGCAAATTTTCTACTCGTTATAGTAAGATTACTCCCAATTATGATATCATCGAAATATACTACCACAACAATCATATTTTGATCTTCAATTTTGGTATATAAGTTGTTGTCAATAGTCCCTCTCTTATATCCTTGTTTTTGTAGGTACTGATCTAGCTTTGAAAACAATGCACTTGGGGCTTTCTTAAGACCATACAAATATTTCTTTAGCTTGTACACATAGTCTTGATATTATGTTAGCATGAATCATTCTGGTTGTTCAACATAGACTTCTTCTTCTAGTGTTCCATTTAGGAAAGCTGACTTGACATCCATTTGAAAAATCTTTAAATTTCTGAAGCATGCAAATGCCAGGAACATTCTAATGACTTCTAGTATTGTTACTGGAGAAAAAATCTCGTCAAAATAAATACCTTCTACTTGAGAAAACCATTTTCATACTAATTTGGATTTTTTCTTTATAATATCCCCATTTTAATTTAGCTTGTTCTTGAAGATCCACTTAGTTCCTACCACATTATTTTCCTTAGGTCTTGGAACTAATTCCCAGGTCTAGTTCCTCTTTATCTGGTCAAGTTCTTCATTCACTCCCTTTGTCCAATATTTACTTTTGTTGATTTATTTAAATAATTTAGGTTCTATCATAGACAACATTACATGTTATGAGTCAAATGTGAGTTTCCTTCTTATTTCCACTCATGTATTTTTATCTCCAATGATCTGACTCTCAGGATGGTTCTTTTGAACTCTTTTCGATGGAGCTTTTGGAAAGGGTGTTTCTTCATTGTCTTCTTCATCAGTATAAGGTTCATTTTCCTGTGTTTCTTTATCATCATCTTCTTGTTGAGATTATTCATCATCATATTCTTCCTGATATTCTTCATCATCATCTTCTTGCTGAGATTCTTTATCAATTTTTGATATGTCTTGGGATATACTCTTCTTTAGTCTTAGATAATATATATTTACATTGGCACTTTCCACTATCTTTAGTATTCTAAGATTATAACATCTGTATGATTTCTTATTAGGTGAATATCCTAAAAATATGCCTTCATCAGATTTTAGATCAAAATTTCATAAATTATCTTCATCATTCTTAATGTAGTATTTACTTCTGAAAACTCTAAAGTGTTTTACATATGTTGGCTTGCCAAAACATAGTTCATAAGGAGTTTTTTCATGGTCAGATCTCAATTGGGCTCGATTAAGTATGTGGATTGTTGTGTAGATTATATCTCTCCAAAATTTGTCTCGAATCCTGGCTTCATTTAACATGGTTCTTGCAGCTTCTTGGACTGTTATTTATTCCTCTCCACCACTCCATTTTGTTGAGGATTCCTGGGAGATGAAAATTGTCTTTTGATACCATGATTTTCAAAAAATTTAATGAACTCTTAAGAGGTGAATTCTCCTCCATTTTTTGATCTTAGGAATTTAATTTTGAGATCTGTTTCATTCTGTACAAGAACTTTTTATGCTTTAAACTTCTCAAAGGCTTCTGATTTTTCTTTTAGAAAGTAAACACAAGTCATTCTTATGTAATCATCAATTATCAACATAAAATAATGTTCTCCATAAATAATTTTAGTTCTGGTAGGTCCATGTAGAATTCTCTTTTGTTTTGAAACTAACTCTTGTTTGCTTCCATACTTGACAATGTTTAAAAATAGAAACTGAAGGTTTAATAACTTTTGGTAGATCCCTTACTACCTCCTTTTTATTGGTTTTGATTAATTTGTCAAAGATTAAAAGTACCAACCTTCTATGACATAGCCAACTTTCATCTTCTTGACTTAAAAACTATTTTTCGTATTCATCCATATCAAGGATGTACACATTGCTATAAGTTCTTAGTGCATCTTCTACTAGCTTTCTAGTATCTTTTCTTCTAATATCACATTTTTGATAATCAAAGGTAAGTATGTGACCCTGATCACATGTATGACTTACACTTAGGTGATTAGGCTTGAGTTTTTTTAACCAAAAGTACATTTTATTCTTTGGTGTTGTTATTCCCTAGGTTGACAATGTCTTTTCCCAGTATCTTGGTTGACACATTATCTCCAAAGGTGACTTTTCCTTTTTCTATCATCTTTAACTTGAGAAATTTTCTTTGATATCCAATCATGTGCTTAGAACATCCATTGTCTATATACCACTGACATCCTTGGTTTTTCGCATATAGGGATACTTTATAGTATGTTTTATTTATTTCCTTTTTCTTCCATACCTTTTGATTGTTGGGAATATTTATCCTTTTGTCATACTTTGACAATCTACATTCACTATATTCATGACCATAGTTGTTTCATTTGTAACATTCAACATTGTGGTCTTGTAAGGGAGAGAATGAGTTATAATTTATTATTTTTTCATTATTCTTATTGTTTTCATATCTTTGAATATTTCTTGGATTGTACTTTATATAGGCTTTACAATGTATTTCTTTATGTCCAAAATTATTGCAAGAATAAAAGTATCCAAGGAAGATATATTGATTTCTATTAGAGGGATTCCTTCTGAAGATTCCATTCTTCTTGTCATATTTTTCTTTAGTAAGAAGTGCATATTTATCTTTATTTGGGACAATCTTCGATGGTATTATCCTTGCCTTATTTTCTTTTCATATGGAGTTCTTAAGAACATTTGCATAACTGCTTGGTTGTCTGTCATTATTTTTTTCTGTAGAGAGATCATATCCCAGTCCAGTCTTATCATTTGATGATCTCTGACTACTAAGAATGTTTTTAAGGATTTTTGAGCTATTTTAAAACTTATATTGAATGTATTCTTTCTCTATTTTCCCTATTAGTTGAATTATTTCATCTTCCAATATCTTACATGCTTGTTGTTTTTCATTGAGTTCCTTATTCAAGAATTTTTCTTTTATTTTGGTTTCTTGGAGTTGGGTTTTTAACTCGATAATAAATTGTTCCGAGTCACTAATGATTTTTGAAACCTCTTTTTCTCTTGATTTTATAGTTTCTTCAAACTCTAGAAGTTGTTCCCTTAGTAACTTGTTTTGTTTTTTAGATTTTCTTAGTTCTTCAATTGCATAGATAAATTCTTCCTCAAGGTTCACTTCTTCATATTCTGAATGATTTTAATCTTGCATTTTCATTCCCATAAATAGAAACTCTACCTCTTCTTAGCTTTCTTCAGATGAGCTACTATCTTCTTGGGTAAAAAAAGTTTTCTTCTTCTTATAGAACATCCTTTTATCTTTGGTTTTACTCTTCCTCTGATCTTTGAAAGTTCTTTCATCATCACTTTTCTCCTGCTTAGGATAGGAACATTTATTGGAAAAGTGTCCAATTTTTCCACAATTGAAACATATTAGAGGAAAATTTCCTTTGTATTTCCCAGTCCCTCTCTTGAGGTTCTTCATGAAGTTGGAAACTTCTTCATCAGATATATCTGATAACTCTTCGTTGGTATTTTTCTCTTGCTTCTTCTTTGTTTTAGATGCCTTAAAGGTTGTTTCTTCTTTTGATGGTTTTTCCTTCCCTGTCCTCATCTCATATGCTGTAAGAATTCCATGGAGCTCATTTACTGTGAGTTTCTCAAGTTCTGGTCTATCTTCAATTGCGGAAATATTGGCATCATACCTCATAGGTAAGGAACTTAAGATATTATGTACAATAGGTTTGTTTGAGAGTTCTTCTTTTGTTTCTCTTATTGAATTAACTACCTCATGTACTCTATGAAGGTATTAAACAATGTGCTCGTCTTCTTCCTGTTGTTGGGAAATAATACCCTATGGACTAGCAAGCTAGGGTTAGACTTGCATGCAGATCATGACCTTAAAGAAATCACTTTTCACCTATCACCCCAAAACTCAAACCCCTTTTGCACACACAAGCATGGAAAGGACCTACTAACCTTTTTACTGATGTTTGGTGTAGGTCCTCCGTTGCGCTTTGTCCGCTTGCTTATGCCGCTCCTTCCAAAGACAATCCTACAATCAAGACAAAACAGTATGCATGCGTGCTATTTTTCTACTTGAGGGTTAGAGATTAAGCATAAATCGAATAAATCATATATAACTCATGCATTGGGACGGGAAAACTATTCTTTATTATTTTCAGGATGAATCAACTTACAATCAATGTTGAGACCGGCCACCGTTCCTTGATCCTGATCTTGGGCTCCTCCTCTTCTTTGTCCTCCAACTGCTTTGCTTTAATTCTCCTTAAGCTTGAGGAAAGGCTAAAGGGTTGGGACAAGTGGATTTGGCAATTGGGCAGAGTTTCTTCACTATATTTTTCCTCCTCCAAATAGTACCCCTACCCCTTCTTTTATAGGGTAGAAGGAGCTAGGGTTTTGGACGAACTCTCAGCCATGCATGGCTGGGAGTTTCAGTTAATTGACCCATATCTTTTTGTCCCGTTGGCAACTTTCCTGTTTTTGTGCTTTGTTAGGTAAACGCGGGCTGTAGTAGGCCTGCCAACGTTCCAACGCATTCAGTAGTAGGCCTTCCAGTGTTCCAATGCGTGCAGTAGTGGGTTAGGGCACGTGTGACTTAACTCAAAAGGATTTTCAAAGAGGTTTCTCAGCAAATGTTTTGGCAATGAAGGGATATGAGTTGGCCTGATGCTAGGTAAGCATGTGTGGTGCAATTTAGGGTTATAACAGATGCCCCCTAATGTGTGAGGTCAGAAGAGCATCTGATGGCCGAAATACATTACCAATCTCTTACCAATCTGTACTGATATGATGAATGAGGGAGCCCAAGAATCAGGAATCAGGAGGTGCCGTCTGCAAAATAACAAATGTCTCACCGAGGCGGGCATACCCATGCTCAGGATAAAATAGAACCATGGTTACCAATCAAATACATTGTAGATCCATGTCAAATAACTATAAAGAGTAGCCACGAACAATACACAACGGAGCTACATCTCGAAATCAGAAAGATATACATGTAATGTATCCATCTCTAAGAAGCTGATTCGGCCTGATGGATATACTTTAGAGCTTGAGCAACAACTTCAAAATCTTCTAAACTTGGGTAGGAGTGTAATATGAGTTTACGACTTCACTACCCAGAGGTCTTCGATGGCTCGTCGGTTATGGACTTTGACGGTCTTGATGATCGGACTAAAAGCTTTAGTGATTTCGAATAAAGACTTGAGTGGACGTTCAGGATGGCCGGGTATGTGAACAAGAGACATATTGCAGAGGGGCCGACTCAGGCTCAGTGACAAAATTCCCTTGGACAATAGCTAGATAAGTGATAAGACTCAGGCATCATATCTGTTAATCATAAGTCTACGAAGCATGAGGCAACGCAAACTCTCCATATGTTTGGAAGAGTAACCAAACAGTGGAGGACACAACTCTATATAGCGAGCAAAGCTTCCTAAGGTCGTACTACATCCCATAGTCTGATAATCAAACGAATAGATGTGCTTTATCCAAGGGCGACTCATTATGCTGCCAATAAAGAAAATACTTTTCCCATCCTCTTTTTGGGGTATATTTGATTTTTTTGTTCTTTTTTGATGATTTTGAAAAATAATAAAGGAATGATTACGTTACAACGGAGGAACGAGTATAGAAAACATACAAGCTCGAGGCACAAGGACAAGACTGATGTTTTGGGAAATGATACTCGAGAAAAATCCTCTAGTGGCCAAAGGTGTTAAGACGCAGAAGAAAACTGTGACAAGGATGATGGGTAAGGTATGCAAATGCGGTTGATAGAACACACGATGGTAACGTCCTTCGATGTATGTTTAACGAGCCCAGAGAAGGGAAGCTCGGTGGTTTTTCATATTTAGAGAGTCTGAAAAAGCATAAAAGGAAACTCCATTGGGGTACCTTTTTCAACAATAGTCTAGTCGGTTCGAAAAAGGGATAAACTAGCACCGATTAGACGTCAATTCAAAACCATTTTAACGAGTGTGAAAAGGACAAGATCACTCGGCTATTTTTTTCACTTTTAAGGAGTCTGAAAAAATATTAACTATGGACTCCATCATGAATGTTCTTCTGGACCATTTTAACGAGTGTGAAACTATAAGGTTACTCGACGATCTTTTCAATTTTAGGGAGTCTGAAAAGAGCTTAACTATGGACTCCGGGGGGGTTTCTTTTTCGTAAATTTAGTCCCTCAGGCCTGAAAAAGGAATAAAATTATACCTAAGGATACTCTTCTAAAGAATGGAAATTCAATAGAGTATTCCTTTGTTCGTACAGTTGACCATCCGGACCGAAAAAGGGGTAAACTACTACCGAACAGACGTGACTTCAAATTTCAGTTTAACGAGCGTGAAAGGTCACAAGATCGCTCGGCAATCTTTTCATGTTTAGAGGGTCTGAAAAGGGCTTAAAAGGAGACCCGTTTAAGGAATGTTCTTTTGGACCAATTTAACGAGTGTGAAGAAACAAGGTCACTCGACAATCTTTTCATCTTTAAGGAGTCTGAAAAGGGCTTAAAGAAGACTCCATAATGGTTACTTTTCTCAGTTA
>ML801672.1:349773-368145 GCA_009831015.1 Picea engelmannii
CTTTGGAGCATCATTTGGAGTTGGTTATTGGGTTCCAAAATCTTTCACGGGGAGTTCACATGAGCACTTGGACATGAGACCTAAGCATACAATGGTGGTTGGACTACTTCAACATGGTGGATTTCCTTTCTACATGGGACCTTGATTCTTCAGTCTTCTTTAACATTATGGTCCAAAATTATCCATGGGACCCTGGTATATGGTTGTACATAAAGCGTTGAGGACATCGCTTTCATAAGGGGGATGGAATGTAAGGTAGCTAGAGAGGTAGTGGGGGGGGGGGCAAAGGACCCATAGTGATAATAGTGGAGTTCATTCAATGTAAGGTGGACCAAGTCCACTATATTATTAAATAAGGCCCACTATGGTAGTTAGATATAATAAATGGGTAATTAGATATAATAAATGTAAGAGGACTTCTTAGAAGGTTCTACTTCTAGAAGATTCCTCCTCTAGAATGTTCTTAGGTGATGGTATCACTATATAAAGGGATTCAAGCAATGGAATGAGACATGAAGAAAATTATTGTGTTTGGAGCTGAAGCTCATTAGGAGGAATCCCCCTCGAAGAGGCAAGTGAACAGGAGAGGATCCCTTCCATAATAGGATCCATTGTATGGTGTTGCCCTACCTCAAGGGTTTGATAGTAATAAAGAAGATTTTGTATATTGCTTTTGTATATCTATTGTGGTGCTTTTGTATTCAGTATTGGGTTCTTAACATGGTGTGTAAAGACTCAAAGCAAAATGAATAAGAAATGCTTGGAAACAAAAACTTTTACAAAAAATGCAAAAACCAACAACTTTTCACCAAGAAAGATTTCTTTTTCTTTTCATTTTTTCTAAGATTTCATGTAGCAAACATAAAGGAATTTCGCTCAATCTACAAGCTACTTATGCTCTAAATGCACTGCAAAAACTTATGAACAAAAAGACTTCTTCCTAGCTATTGATACAACAACACAATCTTCAAACAAAGAAGAAAATGAAAAAGAGATAATTTTTTTTTATTTAAGTGCTAAATGAAGCAACAAAGGGAAAATGCCGACAAGCACAAAACCAAGAAAACAAAATAAAATTCTGGCTTAAAGCGCAGATCACAAAGAACCAGAGCAAAGACGCACAATGGTAATCAAGAAAGCACCAACTCCTACGCTTGTCTAAAAACCATAAAACAAAATCTTTCTTTTTTATCTTTTCTATCAACAATCAACTAAGAAAAAACAGGCTAAGGGTAAGAGGCCCTATCCTACTGACTGTGCAACCCTAGAATCAAACCCCTGAGAGGAACACTTCTCACCACAGGAGGGGATGACTGCCCCACCCTGGTTGAAAAGCAACCACTCAAGCCCGCTACTGTCACTAAAACAGCACGCGTGCAAATGCGTGCTGAGCTATAGTAGAGCGCGGGTACCCGCGGGCTGCACTTGCACAGGCCACGTGTATGTATAAATTCCAAGACAAAGCTAAACATAGGCAGCCCAGACCTGGAAGAGGCCTCTGGTATTGACAACTGGGGTCTCTTGAAGGCTTGGATGCTTCTTCTTTAATCATAAAAGAAAAATAATTGCAAAGAATAACAAAACGCAATAAAGCAAACTGAGACAAGACTGTGAACCAACAAGACTCAGACAGGATCTAGAAGGCCCCCTGAGAATGTATAATTCTTACAGGGAAGAGGGGATTGCCTCTTAAGCTCTATGACTCCTACATGCTACTGAAACCTCTACAACGAGCGTTCAAACGCGGGCTATAAGAGGTTAGGGCGCGAGTTACACGCATGTAGGCCTTCTGCAGGTCGCATGTACCCTTGTGTGTCCCGATAATTACCGTCAAGCAATAGTCAAGGAAAAACTGGTATAAAGAATCAGGTTCCCTGCTAGCTCTGACCTAACAGAAAACAAACATGCAAAGAAACAAAAAATCCAATCCTTTAAACTACCCAAAAATCCTCAACTAAATCCGAAAAAACCCTAAAGAGTAAGTCTCAAGTGGAGTCGCCAATTCTATTGTTGGGAAATAATACCCTATGGACTAGCAAGCTAGGGTTAGACTTGCATGCAGATCATGACCTTAAAGAAATCACTTTTCACCTATCACCCCAAAACTCAAACCCCTTTTGCACACACAAGCATGGAAATGACCTACTAACCTTTTTACTGATGTTTGGTGTAGATCCTCCATTGCGTTTTGTCCGCTTGCTTATACTGCTCCTTCCAAAGACAATCCTATAATCAAGACAAAACACTACACATGCATGCTATTTTTCTACTTGAGGGTTAGAGATTAAGAATAAATCGAATAAATCATATATAACTCATGCATTGGGACGGGAAAAGTATTCTTTATTATTTTCAAGATGAATCAACTTACAATCAATGTTGAGACCGGCCACCATTCCTTGATCCTGATCCTGGGCTCCTCCTCTTCTTTGTCCTCCAACTACTTTGCTTTATTTCTCGTTAAGCTTGAGGAAAGACTAAAGGGTTAGGACAAGTGGATTTGGCAATTGGGCAGAGTTTCTTCACTATATTTTTCCTCCTCCAAATAGTACCCCTACCCCTTCTTTTATAGGCTAGAAGGATCTAGGGTTTTGGATGAACTCTCGGCCATGCATGGCTGGGAGTTTTAGTTAACAGACCCATATCTTTTTGTCCCGTTGGCAACTTTCCCATTTTTGTGCTTTGTTAGGTAAACATGAGCTGTAGTAGGCCTGCCAGCATTCCAACGCGTTCAGTAGTAGGCCTGCTAGCGTTCCAACACGTGCAGTAGTGGGTTAGGGCGCGTGTGACTTAACTCAAAAGGATTTTGAAAGAGGTTTCTCAACAAATGTTTTGGCAATGAAGGGATATGAGTTGGCCTGATGCTAGGTAAGCATGTGTGGTGCAATTTAGGGTTATAACACTTCCATCTTCAAATTTTCAATCTGATCTCTATAGGTTTTTAGCTTGGCTTCCTTGACTTTTATATCTCCTTAATATATAACCTCTAGTTTTTCCCAAATGTCCTTAGCTGAATTACAATGAATTACCTTCACAAATATAGGATTTTTTAATCCTCCTAGAATGGCATTGACTGCTCTTGAGTTGTCATTACAAATATTATTTCCTATAGTATCTATGGGTGGAGTAGTTGGTGTAGTGTAACCGTTTTTTACAGATTTCCAAACATCAAAACCAAGGTCCAATAGGTAGCTTTTCATTCTTATTTTCCAGAGAGCATAATCATTTCCTTTAAGCAATGGTTCTTTGTTGGAAGACATTCCCTCTTTCTGATCCATTTCTTTTAGGATATATCTTCCAGTGATTAGACTATGCTGAAGGCACTGGTTCTGATACCAATTGTTGGAAATATTGAGATGGGGGGGTGTGAATTAGTATTACCTTTTTAAACAATTAGTCATTACTTTGTTATTTTAATTATCACAATAGGTCATCAATGGACTTGTATTTAAAAAATCAATTATATAAATAGAGAATTACAAAGTTTATAAAGAATACTATGTGATTGTGAAGGACATGAATCCTCTTTAGAGCACCAAATATTGGAGAAACAAATTCCATTCTTCAGGGCACCAACCATAGGATGCACCTACTCCCTTGTTTTTAGTGAACCAACCCTAGGAAGCACCAACTCTATTATTTTAGGGCACCAAACCTAGGAAGCACCAACTCCCTTATTTTAGGGCAACAACACTAAGAAGCACCAACTCCCTTATTTTAGGGAACCAACCCTAGGAAGAACCAAATCCCTTATTTTCACACTTTACTTAATAAAGGATATGAATCCTTCCTTGCTTCTCCTTTCCACCCTCACTGGATAAGTATCATCAATTTTTCTTCTTGGAATCTGCTTCTGCTTTTGATCTTCTGATATGAACCACAAAGACTCTTTTATTTCACCATACCTTTCTACTTTTATAGTTTCCCAACTGGTGTGTGCTTCGAAGCATTGTGTCCCTTTGTTTGAACTAGTAAGCCTCTTCATTTTGTCTAACAAAAAATAATGTTTATCTTTTTAACCTATAATTAATATATTCTTCTATTATTATTCATATATTATTGTGAAATCTCTTAAATTTAGTAAGTTGGCTTTTCATAAATCGATCACAGGTATGGATCGATTTCTCTTAACTCAATATCATGAATTTTTATTTCACTCTCAATTTAAATCATATCCAAGCTTTTCGATTATCTCTCTAATGCATTTCTTGTATTGGATCACTTAAGATCAATCAGGAAAAATTCTAGATCTTTATCTGATTCAAAATTCCTTCTTGTCGGTGATAAAACTCATCCTCTATGTGTTAAATTGTGTACAAAATCGATTTAGGACCTCTATTCTATATGACCACAGGTGGTGTCTAAGTGCTAACCCAAGTGTTCACTTAATCTCTTATCAAGATCGATGGTCATGTTTTATTTTCAAGTTGATATGGATGGTTCTCATTTACTCCAAGACTTCGACGTTTCGGGACTTCGACCTTTGTAGTATTCAAACTCTCCAGGAGAAAATTCCACTGGAGTGCGTATCAACACTTACCTGCTTAATAACCTTCGATTGTTCAGGAGCTAGGACCGTAGGCTTAGGTGAAAGGTGGCTCCCAATTTATGGGTATTTACCTATTCGTGACTTCGGGACTCTGGGTTACTCAAAATCTAAAGTAGTTCAATCCCTTCGAAGGTTTACCTACCAAATAAGTCATAAAGTTGTGGTGATCGCTTGTTGTTAGTTAAATCTTCATGCTTACTCTATTCTTCCACTATGCTTGATCAATGGTTGAGAATGATCCCGAAGTAGATCAACATTTAATGTTACTTTGTGATTCCATCCTTCAACGATTAGATGATAAAATAAGCTTAGATATCTCCAAAGTTAGTAATCCCAAAGTGAAGTGGATTTATGAAGTCATTGTTGACGTGGAACTAGATGAGTGGCTACCACATGTCACCTTGATTTGTGACTTTTGTATACCAAATGTTCCAACTAGACCTTGACACTTGTCATCTGTTGATTGGGCCACACATCATATTTGTCTTACTATGTGTCTCATCCTAGATCAAAATGAATATTCTTCAATTCTTTGTCTTTGGAGGGATTCCACTTCCACATTCTTTGGCTCTTTGAATGGATGGTATCGAATGGAATATTCTTTTTCAATACTCTTATTTCAGAGTGTTATAACAACTCTTCTCCACTAGACTCTGAACAACTTCCTTCGAACATAAATCAAAATTCGTCATGTGTTACTTCCAAATTAATCAATCAAGATAACCCCGAGTTAATATCCACTGTTGGTCTAGTCCCGCTTTAGACCTGCTTTGTCTTTATCTAATGTGCTCTTTCTCGATCCGAATAACCCACAAACTATTGATTTACCTTGCTATCGATCAACCATTATTTTCTTTGAGACTTTGTTCCTTTGGCCTCGCTTATCATATCCTTCCACTTCGTCATTAACTATTGATATGTAATCTAAGTTTCGGGCTTGATATAACGACCCAAATATTTCCTGAAGTTTCTCAATATGATCTAACGGTCCATATTTCTCCTACGTGATTTCTACGGTGCTATCTCTTCTGAGATTTGATCTCATCACCTGCACTCTGTTGACATCAATGAAAATATCATACCACTAGGTCCAACACTTGTAGAGTCTGGATTTGAATCAGAGGTAGAGTCTACAAAAGGAGATGAAGCAAATTCACGAAAAGGACACAATAAAGATGTCAAGGAGATAATTGGCTCAAAGAGGCACTAGGTGGCAGAATTGACAAAAAAGGACTAATTCCTACAGTTATTGTATATCGCCATCCACATCATGTCAAGAAAAACAATCATCAAGGGAAGGACATGAGCATCAACATAATTATGCACCAATAGGGAATCCAACAAGAAACCAATCAAGATGTGCATGGATTAATAACATCACTAAAGGAAGACATCGAGCTAGAGAAACAATGCCATGGAAACACCATAACAATGTGGAGCAAGATCAAGGTGGAAAGGAAACAATTGGACATAATTTTCATCTTCCATTAGGATGGATGGATGGTCGTACTTGGAACCAGTTTACTACAATTTTTAGTCAGTCATATTGTATGGTTTCTTCTCATGTTTCGAGGATCAAACATGCTTAAGGGGGGTAGAATGTAGTATACATATGGAGGTAATATGGGAGGTACCCAATGGGAATGGGTTTATGTATTATTAGTGTATTAAATTCAATGTAAGGTGGACTAGATCCATTATATTATTAAATAAGGCCCACTATGGTAGTTAGATATAATAAATAATATTTTTAGAAGATTCCTTCTCAAGAATGTTCCTAAAAGATAAATAATTCTATATAAAGAAGTGTAAGCAATGTATTGGGACATGGTGAATAATATTGTATTTGAACAAACAAGTATTGCTTTAGGAGTGTTATCATTTCATAACAATTAATATATTGTAGTACCCTATATCAATGGTTTTGTCTATTTCTTGTGTTCAGTGAATGTTTTCAGGTTTATTCTTGTTTATTTATGAAGTATATTTGAAGATCTATTCAGGTATATAACATTTGGTATCATATCTATATCCTTGGCCACATAAGGAAGGATATTTTTGGTTCTTTTTACATATTTTTTAAAAGGAAAAAAGGGGGCGATGCACTTTAGGTTCAGATCTGAAACTTTTTGAGCAAAATTTGTAGAAACGAATTGGATATTTGAATTCCTCTCGGAACAATACCCAATTTCAAAAAAACAAATCAGCTGAAACAGAGTCTGGGAAGTAAATTTCTAAGCTTTTAAACTTGATAGTTTTTCAAGGTTTTTTTGGAAAAAGCCACGTGATTTACACAGTAAGTTATTTTTATAAACTCTAGTCTATTTTTGGGTTATGGAAAGCAATATGTTTTTTACTGGAAAAGATGATTGAACTAGTATTGAAGAATATATACAATCTGAAAAGTCATCATGGAAAGAGAAGTGAAATCTCTTTTACATTGGGGTCTCACAGATGATGCTTTCATATGGTAGAAATCATTTGACTATTTTGAGTGGATGTCATTTTCTGAGGAAGCACTTAAAAAATTACTTTTAGAAAAGTGGTCTCATATGAAGTGTAAAGATAAATACATTACCAAAGGTTTATTTTCATGTGGAAAATATATATTACAGGTTCATGGATGTATTCATAAAAAAAATATCATTGTTTCTACTAACCAGGGTTGCATGTATAATTTTATCAATGATAAGTTGGTTAATAGATTGCAAGTTCCTGTCAAGAATATTCACAACACATAGGTTGAGGGTAAAAATATTCTAGTCTTTAAAGATTTGAAGATTACCATGGATATATATGTGTTGCATTCATATTTTTATGTTATGGATATGGATTAAGTGGATATTGTTTTGGAATATCCTTGGATAGAATTAATGGGTACCATTAATATTAATGTGCAAAATAATTTTTTGAAGTTGTCGTACAAGAAAAAGAAAATTACATTGTAGGATGTATCTCTTAAGTAAGAAAAATGGGTTCATGGAGGCCAACAAAGAAATTATTTCTGAGTCCAAAGTTGAATCAGAGGTTGATTCTACAAAAGGAGATGAAGCAAAACCATAGGAAGGGCACCATAAGGAAGCTAAGGAGGTCATTGACTCAAATGCACAATGTGTTGCAGATTTGAAGAAAAGATAATAGATTCCTACAATTGTTGTATATTACTTTCCACATTATATAGATAAACAAAAGTCATCAAGGAAAGGGTGTGAGAATCAACACATTTATGCACTAGCAGGGAACTAGAAAGGAAATTGACCAGGAGGTGCATGGAGGTCTACTAGCACTACATGAATACATTAGGCTCGAGAAAACATCCCATGACAACATCGAAACAATGCAGAGAAAGATCAAGGTGGCAAGACAACAATAATATACCTAGGGAGGTAATATGGGAGGTACCCAATGGGAAATGGTTATGTATTAATACTGGAGGCCATTCAATGTAAGGTGTACTAGGTCCACTATATTATTAAATAAGGCCCACTATGGTTGTTAGATATAATAAATAAAATTTCTAAAAGATTCCTTCTCGAGAGTGTTCCTAGAAGATATAGAATGATATATAAAGAAGTGTAAGCAATATATTGATACATGGTGAAGAATATTGTATTTGAACAAGAAATTATTCCTTGAGGACTATTATCCTTCCATAAGGATTAATATATGGTGTTACCCTACCTCAAGGGTTTTTTCTCTTTCTTGTGTTCAGTGAATGGTTTGGTTTATTCTTGGTTATTTGTGAAGATATATTTTCAAATATAATGAGGTACTTTATGTTAATCCACAAGACAGGGGAGTGTCTAGGATAATGGGCAAGAGGGTTGCAAGGGGGGATTACCCATGTGTATTAATTCAAACCATTTTCCTATATTTTTTGTTGGTGTATGAATCTCCTAAATTATGATTGAGTGTTCCCAAAGCCAATAATTGAATATATGTAAGAGGGTGGGTGCGAGTAGTCACATCCCAAAGTTATTGGGAACATAGGGGTTGAGTAAAATCATCTTGGGGAAGAGTGTGAGTCAAGAAAGCAAACAAAAGGAGAGGAAATTTATATGGGTTGGTACAATAGTTTTACACATTGAGTTTTTTTGCATGAATAACAAGTAGAGAGCATGAAAGAGAGCATGGAGATGGTGCAGCCATGTAAAGAGAATTCTAGAGAATTTTGGAGCCTATTTGGAGAAAATTGGAGCTAGATAACTAGAGAGCCCGGTTTTCAAGCCTGAAGAGTAAACTTGTGGGTGAGTTGCACTATAACAAGAAGTTTTTTTTGTTGGTTTGCTTGTATTTTTTCTAGAAGCAAGTTCCCTTGAGTTCCTAGCTGAGAGATTCCTGGTTACCTATGCCAGAGAGACCCTGATAAATGAATGGGAAACCCAAGGGACTGAGATCACTAAAAGGTTACATTACTTGGGTTGGGCAGGTCAAGAGGAAGAGAGTTGGTAGAAAATCGGGATAGTTGTAAGAAGATATCAATGGTTTGTGATTTTATGAGTTGTGAGTGGACTATGAGAGACTGCCCTTTTTTTGGATTACTAGCCTCAACTCGAGGGTGATTTTCTATTGAGATTTGGAAAAACAAGTATATGGCTGTGTTGTGTTGGTTTTTTCACTTGGGTGAGCAAAACAACAACACTTGCATGTCTATATGGGACTTCTATACAAGACAAAAGTTTTTCAGTGGGTTAAACAAGCCAAACACATGTATAAAAAAAGAAATAAACTAAAACAACTAAGAAATAAAAACTAGAAAGCATGAGAAACTTAGAACCATAAAAAAGAAACAATGACCAGCATAATGCTACCAATGGATCAATAGATTAGTAGGAAAAACATTGTAGAGAAAAATGAGTACTTATGAGTCCCCTCTTCCTCCTTGGGAGGGCTCTTGAGTTTCTTAATGGAGAGATCTTCTTACAATGGAAGAAAAATGGAAAATGGTGAATAACACCAATGCCTATTCCCTCAAGAGGTGAGTGGAATGGCCTATTGCATTGATGCTTGAATGCTCCAAGGAGAAAAGAGGATTCTCAAGGGATAATTGAGACAACATAACAATACTATGAAGATCTTGGTTTCTTAGTGCACCCATGGCTCTTATTTATAACACTTCTTCAAGGAAAAATGTAATTGGTTCTTGGTGAGAACAAGGGGCCTTTTATGGAACCCTTTAGTCCTTGACCAACCCCCCATTTGGAGTTCTCTCATATATGGAGGTCAAATCAGGTTGTGAGCTGGTCCATAAGTGGTTGGGGGGATGATAAAAACCATTAATGCATCATTCACATAAGTGTGTGGATTTTCTCGTACACAGTCACGCATTTGGTGCATTGTGTGCTATGAGGGCTTTCTTGGACCATGGACTCTGCACATGCTTCCTTTGGTGAATTTGCGCATGTGAATGTTTTCCCAATTGTATAGTTTTTTTCCTTTTGAAATGTATTTTAGTGTTGCAGGTGAACTAATTGTTGTTGGCATTGTTGTGTTTCTGTAACCATTTGCATGCAATGTTGCAGATGATATTTCAATGATAACATATGCCCCTTGATGTGTGAGGTTAGGAGCATATGTATAGCCCTAATACATCAATGTTTATTTTACTGAGAGTGTCATTTTAATGAAGAATGATGAGAGGAGCTGCAAGAGTGATCCGCCGGAGGGAGAGGTGAAACTGTGGGGCCCAAACCTTTATCTAGGGAGGAAAAAAATAAAATTGTGTACAAACAAGGTGGGCATGCCCCATGCTCATGTCATGTAACCAAAATGTGAGACAATAAATGAAGTTGTATGTTGGTGTATATAACTGCAGTTCCCTCCGGGGCAGTTGATAATTATACATGATAGTTTTGAATGGTGAACATACTCTAAAATGAGGCAAGGATGCCTATAAGAGGTGTCGATGACTCATAGGCATTGATGGCCTAACAAATTAAGAGGTCTTCGACTGGTATGAAACAAATGCACTAGTCACATAGTAAGACCTGCCATAACATGAGAGTCTATTGAAGTCGAATGTTATGAGGGTCAATAGAATCAGAGAGCAATGGTGATTCTCTCTATGTCATCCGAGACTCCTCATTGTGAAGGTAATGAGAGTCAAGATATTGTCTCCCTTTTGGGAACTGTGTTGATGTCGACAAAAAGGGAGACACAACTCCAAGAAGCAAAGGGATTTGTGAAATCCACTGAGATGAGATCAAGTATTGACGGGTAACATGGGCGAAGTCAAGATGTGGTGAGGCTGAGGTATTGTCTACTAGGTAACATGAACAAATTCAATATGTGGATCAGGTATTGTCTACTAGCACTACAGGAAGACATTAGTCTTCAGAAAACATCCCATGACAACATAGAAATGATGTAGAGTAAGATCAAGGTGGCAAGACAACAATAGTATACCTAGGGAGGTAATATGGGAGGTATCCAATGGGAATGGGTTTATGTATTAATTGGAGGCCATTCAATGTAAGGTGGACTAGGTCCACTATATTATTAAATAAGGCCCACTATGGTAGTTAGATATAATAAATAAAATTTCTAAAAGATTCATTCTCAAGAATGTTCCTAGAAGATATAGAATGATATATAGAGAAGTGTAAGCAATATATTGATACATGGTGAAGAATATTGTATTTGAACAAGAAAGTATTCCTTGAGGACTGTTATCCTTCCATAAGGATTAATATATGGTGTTACCCTACCTCAAGGGTTTTGTCTATTTCTTGTGTTCAATGAATGGTTTGGTTTATTCTTGGTTATTTGTGAAGATATATTTTCAAATATATTGAGGTACTTAATGTTAATCCAAAAGAGAGGGGAGTGTCTAGGATAATGGGAAAGAGGGGTCCAAGGGGGGATTACCCATGTGTATTAATTCAACCCATTTTCCTAAATTTTTTGTTGGTGTATGAATCTCCTAAATTATGATTGAGTGTTCCCAAAGCCAATCATTGAATATATGTAAGAGGGTGGGTGTGAGTAGTCACATCCCAAAGTTATTGGGCACATAGGGTTTGAGTACAATCATCTTGGGGAAGAATGTGAGTCAAGAAAGCAAACAAAAGGAGAGGAAATTCATATGGGTTGGTACAATAGTTTTACACATTGAGTTTTTGTGCATGAAGAAAAGGTACAGAGCATGAAAGAGAGCTTGGAGATGGTGCAACCATGGTGGGAGAATTCTAGAGAATTTTGGAGCCTATTTGGAGAAAATTGGAGCTAGATAACTAAAGAGCCAAGTTTTCAAGCTTGAAGAGTAAACTTGTGGGTGAGTTGCACTATAACAACAAGTTTTTGTTGTTGGTTTGCTGGTATTTTTTCTAGCAGCAAGTTCCCTTGAGTTCCTAGCTAAGAGATTCCTGGTTACCTGTGCCAGAGAGACCCTGATAAATGAATGGGACACCCAAGGGATTGAGATCAATGAAGGGGTACATTACTTGGGTTGGGCAGGTCAAGAGGAAGAGAGCTGGTGGAAAATCAGGATATTTGTAGGAATATATCAGTGGTTTGTGATTTTATGAATTGTGAGTGGACTATGAGAGACCGCCCTTTTTTTGGATTACTAGCCTCAACTCGAGGGTGATTTTCTATTGAGATTTGGAAAAACAAGTATATGGTTGTGTTGTGTTGGTTTTTTCACTTGGCTGAGCAAAAAAAGAACACTTGCATGTCTATATGGGCCTTCTAGACAAGACAAAAGTTTGTGAGTGGGTTAAACAAGCCAAACACATGTATAAACAAAGAAATAAACTAAAATAACTAAGAAATAAAAACTAGAAAGCATGAGAAACTTAGAACCACAAAAAAAAAACAATGACCAACATAATGCTACCAATGGATCAATAGATTGGTTAGCAAAACACTGTAGAGAAAAATGAGAACTTATGAGTCCCCTCTTCCTCCTTGGGAGGGCTCTTGAGTTTCTTAATTTAGAGATCTTCTTACAATGGAAGAAAAATGGAAAATGGTGAAGAACACCAATGCCTATTCCCTCAAGAGGTGTGTGGAATGGCCTATTGCAATGATGCTTGAATGCTCAAAGGAGAAAAGAGGATTCTTAAGGGATAATTGAGACAACATAACAATACTATGAAGATCTTGGTTTCTTTGTGAACCCATGGCTCTTATTTATAACATGTCTTCAAGGAAAAATGTAATTGGTTTTTGGTGTGAACAAGGGGATTTAGTCCTTGACCAACCCCCCATTCGGAGTTTTCTCATATATGGAGGTCAAATCAGGTTGGGAGCTGGTCCATAAGTGGTTGGGGGGGCAATAAAAACCATTAATGCACCATTCACATAAGTGCGCAGATTTTCTCGTACACAGTCACGCATTTGGTGCATTGTGTGATGTGAGGGATTTGTTGGACCATGGACTATGCGCATGCTTCCTTTGGTGAATTTGTGCATGTGAATTGTTTCCCAATTGTATAGTTTTTTTCCTTTTGAAATGTATTTTAGTGATGCAAGTGAACTAATTGTTGTTGCCATTGTTTTGTTTCTGTAACCATTTGCATGCAATGTTGCAGACGATATTTCAATGATAACATATGCCCCTTGATGTGTGAGGTTAGGAGCATACGTATAGCTATAATACATCAATGTTTCTTTTATTGAGAGTTCAATTCTAATGAAGAATGATGAGAGGAACTGCAAGAGTGATCCGCTGGAGGAAGAGGTGAAACTGTGGGACCGAAACCTTTCTCTAGGGAGAAAAAAATAAAATTTGTGTACAAACGAGGCGGGCATGACCTATGCTCATGTCATCTAACCAAAATGTGAGACGATAAATGAAGTTATATGTTGGTGTAGATAACTGCAGTGCCCTTTGGGGCGGTTGATAATGACATATGACATTTTTGAATGGTGAACATGCTCTGAAATGAGGCAAGGACGTCTAGAAGAAGTGTCGATGACTCCTAGGCATTGATGGCCTAACGAATTAAGAGGTCTTTGACTGGTATGAAACAACTGCACTAGTCACATAGTAAGACTCATCGTAACATGAGAGTTTGTTGAAGTCGAATGTTATGAGGGTCAACATAATCATAGAGAAATGGTGATTCTATCTATATCGTTCGAGTCTCCTCATTGTGAAGGTAATGAGAGTCAAGATACTGTCTCCCTTATGGAAACTGTGTTGATTTCAACAAAAAGGGAGACACGACTCCAAGAAGCAAAGGGATTTGTGAAATCCACTGAGATGAGATTAGGTATTGACGGGTAACTTGAACGAAGTCAAGATGTGGTGAGGCTCAATACTTCCCTTGGTTGGGGAATTTTGAAGGATGATTGGCAGAAACCGTAAAACTATATCTAGTGTCAAGGGGATGACTAGATATGGGGTAAAATTGTGCCAGAGGCTAACAAAGTGGAAAAAATCAGAGATCATGGGTACATGGACTTGGGATACTTAGGTTTTATGAACAATGTCAGAATGAAAAGAGCGAGTGGATGGCCCAACCAAGGGTGACATGGGTTTCTTCGCTGGGAAAAGAAGGTCATCAAGGGTGATGAAAAAAAGCTAAGTAAATGATGGAAACAAAGGATTTTTACAATTACCAAATAAATAAAGAATAATGTGGCATGAGTGTATAGATACAGAAATAGGTTCCCCAGTGAAAGATGGCTTGGCCTGTGAGGGCACAACTTTAAAAGAGAACTAATGGAGGGTGGGGGCCCCATGGGTAAATGAATGGAGAGAAATATAAAGATGGGAAAACTGATGGTGGATGAGATGGAGGGATAATGATATTGCATAGGTGCTTGCAAAAGAACCGAGATGATATAACCTGGGAGCCCATTGGGAAAGCTAGCAATATGATGAGAAGAAGTATGTGGTTTATTCTAGGAAGTGCATACAACTATCGGGACTCCCATCCCTAGGGGGTGAAATCAGCATGAGTGTCAAGTATCCAAGGGGAACTATGAATGGGACAACTTATGTGGAGAAGAATGCTACCACGTGACAATACTGAAATTCAGCGGAGGTGATGGTAGTGAAAGGCTGGATGTAAGGACCCTAAAGGTAAACGTTAGAGGCTGTGACTAGGAGATGCAATTTGTTTACAGAGGGAATAATTACATGCCAGTGTCGAATATATACCTCAAGGGGTTGCGTCGTTGTGATGACTAGGTACCTACACACATAAAAACCAAATACCTGACGTGAACAATATCTGATGATAAAGAACATATAATAGCTATCTGATAATCTTGAACATGAGCATGCATACCTGAACGTGATGTGAGAAAAATGTTCCCCTGGGACAAAGTTCAGATGATGACCCGGGGAATGTAAATGTGTAGATGGCGGGACTAGGATCCTGTGGTTGAGAACGCATTGGAAAAAGGAGGCTCGAGGCTCCTGTAACTGAGTGTGGAAGTTTGGGAAAAGGGACTATATATGGTTGGTGGGCCCACAATTCTATCTCATTTGTACACGTCGCTATAGTGATTTGACGAGAGCATTTGGAGGAGATTTAGATATTTTGCGAGCTTCAGTCGGCTGATCTGGGAATTGCGAGAGTTAATTTAGTGGTCCCATCCTCTTGCATAATGTGAATTTGATAGACTTGAGTTAGGGGGTGTACAAATAAATGTACAAGGAAAGTTTTAGGTAGGGGCCCACTAGTGCATAGGAGAAGGAAGAATACCCATGAGTAGATGCATGGATATAACTGCATCTCCCACTCATATTGTGTGGCTCTTCTTGACACAACCACACATGTGGGTGCGGGGGAGGGAAATAAAGGAATGCATGAGATGCACGCCTGTTAAATTGACAGTTGTGCACTGTGAACAGTGGTTTCTCAAACAATTATGCATTAGTGCACAACTGTGTAGAGGACAGGTGCGCATGTGTGCACACCTATCGGAGTGACAACTATGCATTGATACACAACTGTTTCTCAGATAGTTGCGCATTACTGTGAAACTATGCAAAGAACATGCATGCACATGTGCGCACCTGTATGTGTGAAAGCTGCACACTAGAGGCAAGGATAAGAGTGCTTGAAATGTTGAATTTTTGGATGTTTTTTATGGATGATGAGGGTTGACTAAGTGTTTTTGTGTGGATGCAGGTGATCAACATTGACTAGAGATCAAAATGTCAGTCCAATGGAGAGAGAGAGACTGGGAGTGTCTCTGGGAGGTGGTGAGACAACAACCGAGAATTCAGAGGCACTTGGCAGCCTGCAGGTTACTCAAGTTCTTCGACTGCCCACTGATACGGTCACAAGATTTCCTGCTCTAGTATCTTATAGTGATGTGGAGAAATGATATGCAATGCTTCATTGTCAGGGGGAAACAAATTACATTATCGGTTGTCGAGGATGTTTATTTTATGATGGGGCTCCCATTCTGTAGGATGACCCTTCCTATTGACCCCCAATTGCTGGGGGATGAGAGAGTGGGTGACATGGCATGTCTCCACTGCACAGGGACACACCCGATGTCAGGGTCGGTTATTAGGATCGAGGTGATCGAGGACCTCATGAAAAAGTGTATTGTCGCCATGGTGGTAGGATCTACGGATCCTTGGGGACTCAACGGATCAGAGGAGGTCAACTGAGGATTGTGGAGAGGGTCCTAGATGGGGACAAATTTTCATGGGGGCTTATGATGCACTCCAAGATGACGGGGCAGATTCACCAATGTCAGAAATCCAACTCTGGTGACTTTGCATTTGGCTCCATCTTGGTGGCTTGGTTTCTACAGAGGGTGCCCCTGTTGTGCCCTAGGATTTTGCTGGAGACTGTAGAGCCATGAGAGCCACATCTGATGTAGTGGGCCCATGTGATAGCTCGTCATGGTGGAGGAGAGGGTGGCCATTAATTCATGGCCATGGTGGCATGCATGTGGTGACAAATGCCACAGGTGATACTACGGTATCCATACATTGGTATGGATTACCGTCATGACCCCGACATGATGTTGCCTCCAGGGGATGACGAGGTATGTCTGTGTATTTATGTTTTGTGATTTGGATAACATAGAATATGATTATATATGGATATATGGATGTTGACTCTACCTTTGGCATTTTTTTGCAGATGTGGGGCCTCAAGGATGAGAGGCAGAGATGGTCGGGGAGCCAACCCATCGAGGACTAGTATGATCGCTGCTAGCTGAGCCGAGGGTGGGGTAGATGTAGAGATGAGATGATGTTGGTGCTAGATAATCACATGAACCACTGAAAGGATAGAGGAAGAGACTAGATGACACTGGTGCTGGACTGACACATGAGCAGTAAGTAGTGACTGGAGGGATGCTAAACGATCTGCACTGCATCCAAGACAATCTGCGTCACATACAGGGTGTACCAGAGGTGATGTGGGCCCATATCCAGGATGATGGTGTCCTGGAGAAGTGAGTGGGAATACCTACGGAGTGGTGGAATTTGATCTGTCAAGCGGCTGTAGCGGGGGCATCGATGACTGGTCTACCTCCCCTTGGACCGAGAGGGCCCCCAGCTAGTGGGGATAGTTGAAATAATGTAACTGCGAAGAGCATTCTTATTATTATTGGATTAAATCCCCATTGCGGATTAACCATGTCATTATTATTATTATTGTTATTGGATTAATCCCCATTGTGGATTAATCATGTCGGTAATTGTATAAGGACCAAATCCCCTTTTGCAAATTGGTCATCGGACAATTATAAAGGGCATAGTAAGAAGTCGGCCCCAACAGTTATTATGGAAGACCCATAATTAATTAAAGGTGGGTTTACCCACCCAGAGTGAGAGGTCGAACCTGCTAGTTGTGACCTTTCACACGTGCCAGTCTTGTATAAATAAGAGGCTAACGCCTCACTTCAAACACACAACTCACTTGCTCATTCTCTTATGAGGCAAGCTGCAATTACCAGTTGGAGAGAGCGAGAAGAGTGGTGCATATCTTGGGGAGGAATTTCTGTATTGGTTTGAGTTATCTCTTGAACATTGCATAAGCTATTTATGATAAGGAAATTTTTGCTGGGTTTTCTTCCCCTAGAGGGTTTCCTAGGACAAATATTGTGTCTATTGTGAATGTGTATTTCTCAGTGATCTTGTTCATATTATGCTCTTATCTATTGAAATGAAAAGAACTATAATAATGGCATAAACATTAACATGGTTTCAGAGCCAACCTGAAGGAAGCATATTTCGCAAGAGGAAAAACGTCACTGTTATCGTACCCAAAAATTAGGGTTTTGCAAAAGTGAATCTTTTCAGCTCCCTAACCACCTAGAAAGTTGCGCCCTCCCCAAAGGATCATTTTGGCACTTAGAGCACACCTTTTCAGTGGCTAGATCTCCCGGAAAGTGAAACCCTAGTTTCACAAAGTACCAGAAAACTAGTGTACCAAAAGTACCAGAAGTACCAGAGTACCACATGTACCAGAAAACCATAAGCACCAGTCCAGAAATCTACAGATCAAGTTTGAGGGGTAAAAGTTGGATTTTCAAAATTCTGACTGCACCAGCTAACTCGCCTCAGCCTAGTGCATCTATCCCCTGGATCAGAATTTCAAAATTCAAAGTTTGAAAAATTAGGGTTTCCTCATAAAACCCTAAGTTGCAGTTGCAGTTGCAGTCTTAGAACCAACTGCAGTTGCAGTACTAGTTGCATTTGTAGTTGTAGAACCAGTTGCAATCACTCTTGAAGTTTTTGGTAATGATTATCGCTGCTACCAGATGGAGCCACTACCTACAAATGTTATTCGAGGTATGTACTCACATATGGTTAATGGTTAAACCCTAAAGAGTATTTGCAGGAGAAGGGATCTTTTGCCATAGATCCAGAAGGATCTCAAGATCCAACACATTCA
>ML801672.1:377840-391097 GCA_009831015.1 Picea engelmannii
GTTGCAGTGGGGTTCTCAGGGGATTCCTGAGGAAATGATTCTTCAACTGGTGGAACATCGATGTGAGGAGAGGCCTCAGTGGGAGGAATTGTATCTCTGATATCTGTTACATTAGAATATACTACACACACTTGTGTTGAAGGGTGTAGGATGGGTGGCGCTCCATGATATTCTTCCAGCAAGGATGGGTCTTTGAAAACTTCGGGACCCATGTCAATGACTGAATAAGTGTTTGAGCTAGTGTGGATAAGGGGAATATTGTTATCAATGTTGGCAGAATGATTAGGATCATAATGTGTTATTTGGTCGATGGTGATGATATTCCTATTATGGGGGAACATCATCATTCGAAACACATAAGAGTCCATCGCCTTCATAGCGTACATGTAGCTATGTCCAAACAAGATATTATAATCAAGTTGGCCATCGATAACTTCAATGTCGATGATGATGGTTTTTCCCCCGAGTTCAACGAGGACATTTTGGAAGATCCCTTCAGGGGATGAGGGTCGATTGTGATATTCTCTCATGGTGATGGAAGATGGTACTAGCTCAGGGGAGCCAAGTTTTTTCCATAATAATTTGGACATGATGCATGTGGATTCACCTTCGTCGATGATACATTGATGTATTGTGATGATCCTGATCTTAACTTGTATCTGGAAATCTACCAGGGCAGGGAAGTGTGTTTCTTCGCTATCTAGATCAAAGGTGATGAGTCTAGTATCATCTGGGTCGACTGCCCCCAAGGAAAAAAGCAAGGATTTCTGCTAATTTCGACAGGTTTGGAGGACCTCCGATACATACATGGCTACAGGAGACTGAGATAAGTTGTCGCCTAGACTGTAGTTATGGGATTCCCTAGCATGAGGGTTATTGACATTCTGTCGTAATGGAATGCGAGTTATGCGAATGTTTGGTTCAGTGTTAGGGAATGGAATCATCAAGAGTTGTCCGACTGTAGCTGGAGCTGCTTCTGAGATGGTTGGGGTTGATTCAGAGGGAACATTGTACTGGAGACCACGTGTTTTATAAATAATTTCTTCTTTGATGGTAAGGAGGATGTTGGAATCGGTTGGATTTCTAGGTTGAATGGGACTTGGGTTTTGATACTTCCCCATTTGGGGTGGAGCAGGGTGTACCTCCTATTGGGTATTCATCACAGCTTGGTGTGGAATGAGATTTTGCAAAATGGCCAGAGGTGGTTGTTGCAAATACTGTTGTGGGGCTTGCTGAGGGGTAGGCGACGCTGGAGGGAATTTCCCATTCATAGAGTCTTTCATCCTTTTGAAGTCATAAATTTTGGGGCAATGGTGTGTATAATATATAAACTCACCACAGAGAGCACAAGGGAAGTTAGTCTGAATATTGTTGTTGTTGTTCCCTTGTCATTTTTTATTATTGTCCCCTTGGGGGTTCTGGTTGCCTTGATTCTGGTTCCCCCCAATGGGTTGGTTTTGTTGGGGGTTATTTTCGCCTGGTCTTGGGTTATTATTGTTTCAATTTTTCCCTTTCTTCTTGGAATTATTCTATTGATGGGATGGATTTTCCGTATTCAACTATTCAAAATTATGAAGTTGTTGAATGGGAGAGGGTTGAAAAAAATTAACACCGGCATGTGGGTGTCCGTGTGGAGGAGAAACTGGTTTTGGAGGACTAGGAAATGGAAAATATGGATTGTTTTGTGGCAACAATCCATAGGGTGCATAGGAAGTTGAAGGGATTTCTCTAGTGCCTAAGTTATATGCTGAGGTAGAATGTGTACCCAAACTTGGTTGAGAGGCTAGACGCATCATGGGTACTGGTGAGGGCCCACTCATGGGTGGGGCAGAAGCAACATGATATGACTATTGGTAAGGGGGTAGAGGGTAATAAGATGGCCCTCCATAGGGTTTCGTATATTGAGGTGCACCATAAACATGTGGTGTTTGGTTGTAAGGTTGTTTGTGTGTCATGGAACCAATGAACCCATCCACAGTGTGGGACATCCCAGGTTTGTCCTGGCCAAATGGTGTGGGTCTAGGTGCATCAGGAAACATTGTGTATAAGTAACCTGGATGAGCATAGATGAGATCAAACTATTTAGACTTACTGATGGCATCCTCCTCTGTCTGAGGGAAGGCGGATGCAACATCCTTGGAATTAACAGAGACAAGTGATTAGAGAAATGAATCAAGACGTTATTCTTTTGTGGTTTCCTCTTTGCACAAACTATGACGCCGACACCATTCATGGATGTGATCGGCTATATGGATAGAATTAGTTTGTTTTAAATCCAAGAGGATTTATAAGCCAATATCATGATGAACTGGTAGTTGGAAAAAGGACAAAAAGGCCTTGGACAATGATTCAAAGGTCGCATGGGACCCTGATTTTTCATCCACATACCATTTCGCTGAGGAACTAGTGAGAGTGCGTTGAAACAAACTTAAGAGGATTGAATCATCCATGATGTTGTTTGAAGAAAACCATAAGTAGAAGGTCATAACATGGTTGGTGGGATCATCCCATAGTTTTCCTTTAAACTTTGGAATATCTGAAGGTAGTTTGGTAGGCATATTGGGCCAAGTGGGATCATGCAAAATGGGATCATTCATGAGTTTGGTTAAATTAGGAATGTTAAGGGATGCAAATTATGGCATAGGGAGAGTTGATGGAGGATTAATGCCATCCATCATATGAGTAGTTGGTGGACCTATCCCTTGAGAGGGATTGAGTGGGGTGGTACTTCTCCCTTAAGAGGAAGTTTTCCCCCCACCTCCTTGTGAAGGAGAACTAGTGGATGGATGGCCTTGGGAATTCGACCCAAGCAAAGTGGAACCAATTAAATCTGATCCCAAAATAGTAGCACTCACGGGAGTGTGAGATGGTTGATCTGGTGAGTTGGCAAGACTAGGGACTCCTCCCATAATAGGAGGAATATTTTGCAAGCATTTTGAATGGTGGGGGTTTTGTGGGTCCCCTATGGTGTTCGAATAGAAAAGTGAATGTGTGCAAGTGGTGATAAGAGAAATATATGAACATGAGCTTTGTATAATTTGGACCTTCACAAGATAGTACAACTCACAATTTTAAGTAAGGAAATGAGCATCATACTTATATCAATTGTAAATAAGCAAGCATGTGGGTAGGTGGATTTTGTCGGTGTGGGGGAACAAATAAAATAAAATGATCGCGTCCTAAAAGATGTATCATCCTTCCTCTTAAATAACATCGGACCTTCCAAAAGCACTCAATAGTGGGGTCTATAGCCACTGAAAGAGGAACTAGTGAAGGATGAAATAATCATTTATAATGAGAGGTAGAGGCTTCATATCTCAAAAGAGTTGGCGATATTTCCCAATAGCCACAAAAAATATGATCAATGTGCAATTTCAGCCCACAACTACCACCTGGGTAGATGTCCTAAATTTTGGTCACTAGGTAGCTCGTTCAAAGTGCGACATTTAGATTTTCAGCCTCAGAAATGGGTCATGGGCTAGATCCCTTCCAAGAGTTGGGTGACTCAAGGGGGAATGCACAGAACAACCAGAGCTTGGCCTTCAACGCTTCACAACTATCTCCCTACCTTATGGTGTAGGAACACTTGACTTGGAGGATTTGAAAGTTCCCTATTTGTCAACTTCTAATGTTTGAAAATGTGAGAACCAAATAATGGGGGGTTATTTGGATGCCTATCCCCGAGATCCTGCCTAGACTAAAAAAATTCTTTTGGCACCTCTCGTGGAGGAAAACTTAGTGAGTTTTTAGAATTTTTTTTAGATATGGTGGGATGAGAGATTGGGGGTGTGAACCAATCTCGTTTGAATTAATGGGTGTAGATAATTTCCAAAATAAGTAGTGGGACATTTCATAATTCCTTTGGAGAAAACCTACTTCAACATCCACTATTCAAGGTAGAAATTATGTGGGTGAGGAGTGACTTTGTGTGTGATATAGTGAAAAAAGTGTGCCAATATTTTAATAAGTTAGGTGTGATATTGCAACATGTGGACTTCCTGTGGTCCTTACAAATCTTTGTTACCTAGCTTACTAAGTGTCATTGGTACAACCTTGTGGAATTTTGAAATCCCTAAAGAACCAACATGTAGACATATGGGTCCTTACAAATCCTTTAAACTCCCAAAATGTTGTTTACACTAAGAAAGCTTGAAACTATCCTAGATTGCAAGCATGTGGGCATGTATGGGCATGTTACTTTGATCTTTAAACTTCCCTAGTGATGTAAACTAAGAAAGCCATTTTAATAAATTATCCTAAGTTTGCAACATGTGGGCATGTATGGGCCCTTGCAACTTTAAGATGATTTCAAAAGAAACTAAGAGGAGCCCTAGGGGAGCTTTTGTCCTCTCCTAAATATTTTGTTAAGGGAGATGAAATGTCTGTTTAACCACCTTTCTGATTCTCAATATCACTCTAAGGTGTGAGAGAAGAACATAATCAAGGGTCAAAGTTTAACTTCTAGTCCCAATGTAAGTGGTTTATGTGTGATATCAATAATCTCAACTTAAAATTTTACAAACCAAACAATCCATCCATGTGAAAACTAAAGAAAAAATAGGAGAATATTTGGTTCTTTTACCCCCTAAGTGCCTATGTTTAGCTAACCTTTCATATGGGAAAGGATTCTAAGTGGAGTGCATGTGCATTAAATAGTGCATGAAAGCAAAAATATAAAGGCTAGGGGCCTTCAAATCATCACAAAAACACTTACAATTTTGAAAAATTGGATATGTGCGTAGGTTACAATTATGATAGGTGCACAGAGGGCACACAATGTGTAGAGAAAATAAGTCTGTGCACACACAATGTGCAGAGTGCGCGTCTGTGGGTAGGAAAATCTGTGCACTTCCTGTCACATGTCAGGGAAGAATTGTTTTAGTGAAATACTCCTCCTCCAGCTCTGAATTTTGCCTTTGATAGGTTGGGCAAGGCCGATTTTGGTACCTGCAAGACAAATTGATTAAAAAGAAGTTCTCTCTAAGCCCAAATAGGGTGTAATTTGATACCTATCCCCATTATGGTCACCAATCTGTTGTGTTAATTTTGTCACTTGGGTGAGAAAAACAACAACACTTGCATGTCTAGATGGGCCTAGTAGACAAGACAAAAGTTTGTGAGTTGGTTAAACAAGCCAAACACATGCATAAATAAATAAATAAACTAAAACAACTAAGAAATACAAAATAGAAATAATGAGAAACTTAGAACTATAAAAATCAACCAATGACCAACATAATGCTACCAATGGATCAATAGATTAGTAGGCAAAACACCATAGAGGAAAATGAGGGCTTATGAGTCCCCTCTTCCTCCTTGGGAGGGATATTGAGTTCCCTAATGGAGAGCTCTTCTTACAATGGAAGAAAAATGGCAAATGGTGAAGAAAAACAATACCTATTCCCTCAGGAGGTGAGTGGAATGGCGTATTACAATGATGCTTGAATGCTCAAAGGAGAAAAGATGATTCTCAAGGGAGAATTGAGGTAGCATAACAATACTATCAAGATCTTGGTTTCTTAGTGCACCCATGGCTCTTATTTATAACATTTATTCAAGGAAAAATGTAATTGGTTTTTGGTGTGACAGGGGCCTTTTAGGGCACCCTTTAGTTCTTAACCATCCCCCCATTCGGATTTTTCTCAGATATGGAGGTCAAATAAGGTTGGGAAATGGTTTAGAAGTGGTTGGGGGGGATGAAAGGAACCATAAATGTGCCGTTCACCTTTTCTCATACACAGTCACACATTTTTCACTATGAGGGCTTTGTTGGCCCGTGGACTGTGCGTATGCTTCCTTTGGTGAATTTGTGCATGTCAATTTTTTCCCATTTGTATAGTTTTTTGACTTTTGAAATGTATTTTAGTGTTGCAGGTAAACTAATTGTTATTGTCATTGATGTGTTTCTGTAACCATTTGCATGCAATGTTGCGGATGATATTTCAGTGATAACAGATTGGGTGTAACATCCATCCCAAGTAGATGGTTGCACAACCATTGTTAAAAGACAAGTGTTTATTTATTTTTTGTCTTGTATTTATGAGTCAAATTGTTGTGCATGAACTTTGTGTATTTGACAATGATTTATATGTTGTTGTAATGAAGTTTATTATCTACATTCATATCTACTTTAGTATTTTTTATATGCATCAATGTAATGAAAACAAACATTAGTTAAATAAGATTTTAATTTGTACTTGAAAGCTACAATAAATTAGTTAGCTATAAATTAATTAAATTAGTTAAGATAAATTTCGTTTTTATGAGTATTTTTCACTATAATGCCCCTCGGTTGGGTTGGAGGATGTTACATTATGTTATCAGAGTGCCTGATTCAAACACTGGCCATGTATGGGCTCGAACTAGAGTGAATTGATGAAATTCACTATTGTAGATTTTTTTTATGATAGATTTGGGGAAAAACGAAGGATTTAGAGAGAAAACCCCAAATCGGTGGGAAAAACCAAGTTTGAATGACTCCATATGGTTTAAGAAGGTTAATGGAGTAGAGTGGTAAATGTTTAGAAATGAATTCTATTGGGAATGGATGAAATTCGAGTTTCAATGGCCTCATGTAGAGTTGCAGGAAGTTTGGTGAATTGACGGCCGCAATCTCTTTTGATCTCAAGATCGACAACTGATATTCACCATGATAAATTCAAAAATTCATAAGGTATTGACCGTTTGAAAGGTTGATTAAATTGATGACCATGATTGATATCGATAGTTTGGGGAATGGATGAGATTAACTGTCTGTATTCATTTTTTTTCATTTTGAAAGGTAGATCCAATCAATGACCATGATTGATTTTGGGGGTTTCTAAAATGGAATAGATCGATGGCTTATATTCTTCTGGGTTTTTGGTCAAAAATTTGTATTTATGAAATTTTTTCCAAGAGAAATAGTTGATGGTTGATGGTCAGGTCACCCAAAATGGTGAAGATTTTGATTCGGCCAAAGGACATTTCTAATCATCGATGGCTAATAGTTGGCATTGGTTGAATCCCTTGAAACATTTTCAATTGACTATGGTCGATGGGCCGGTGGTCGGGCGTTGATCGATTTGGCGAGGTATTTTGAATCAAGTAAGAGAAATTTTTTATGAATGACACAATGATGGTTGGGTGTCGACCGATTCGAAAAAGTGTTCGGGTCATCCAAGAGAATCGATCGATGGTTGATGGAGGGAAGAGGATGATGACATCAATATCCATGTGTCATTCCACGTCAAAATCCATGTGTCATGCCATGTCACTCAAGTTGACACCCCATGATGAATTTTCATACCACATCAACACCCATGTTTCGTTCCATGTTAGCAGTTTCCATATCAACCAATAAAAATGGTTGATGGTCGTTGGTCAAGTTGATCAATTTGGGGAATTTTTTTTGACATTCGTCGAGGATCATTAATTGTTGATGGGAAAATGATAGGAAATCGATAGAATCAGTAAGGAGTTCCATTTGAAAATGAATATCATAGATGACTGACGGTCGAATTGACTGATTTAGATTTGTGTGCAAATTAGTGTTCGGGGGAATGGGACGATGGCCGATAGTCGCTTCGACAGATCCGGGAAAGTGTGGTGTGTGCCAAAGGAATAACATTGATCATCAATGACCAATGTAGCACATATCAATGACTTAGATTCCACATGATTTGATATCAATGTCTAATATTTAAGGGGTTGTTACAGTAGTAAGACAATAAGTTTTATGTCAATTTTTGTGGTTTTTGAAGGTCATTAACTTGTGGGGCATTTTTGAGGCCCTAAATGATATTTTTATCCAATCAAAACCCACAATATCAGAGCATACCAAGGACCAAGGTATACTTTGACCTTGCAGA
Organism: Picea engelmannii; assembly: GCA_009831015.1. Lineage (NCBI taxonomy): Eukaryota > Viridiplantae > Streptophyta > Pinopsida > Pinales > Pinaceae > Picea > Picea engelmannii. The sequence continues at coordinate 385,691 of ML801672.1, forward strand.
TCAAATAAAAGAACTTGGAGAGATCTATCCAATGATCTAAATAGTTCGTAAAACAGAGCTCGTATGAGAAAGTTACAACCAAAACAATGAGGGTAAATTTTTTGGCACCAAAGTTACTTCCATAGGGAATAAATCCATGCTCAAAAATCTGTTTGGGGCATAGGAGCAGTCGATGGAATTCTTGTGACCCATAGAATCTAGCGGTGGAATCATATTTTGGTTATGGGTACTTGAAAATGTGCTGGAAGAGAAATAAGACACCTGTAGCATACAAGAGTAATTTGGGTAAAATGAGCTAAACTTCTCTGGACCATAACTTTCATCTCGGGGATTATATTTGAGAAAACAAATAGTCGACAGAAAGATATTGAAGAGTAGAAGACATATATCCTCCCAAATTTTTTAATTGGGCAACATATTTTCTGAGAAATTAATAAATATATTTTTGTAACAGTAAATGAGTGGAAATTGCAACATGTAAATGTTGTAACTTTTCACTCAGAACTTAGATTGGGGCATGATTACAACCATTGGAAATATGTTTTAGCGAGGAATGCATCTAAGGAATCATAATTTTGATTTGATGCATTGTTTCCTCCATAAATTGATGAATAAATAACATGTATTCTAATGGATGAAATGTTTTATGCTATGCATGTTTCTAATAATAATTATTGCATGCACATTTCTTGTAGAATTAGAGGTACATGAAAGAAAATTTGGTTCTTGTATGAGGGATGAAGTTATGGAATATGCTAGAGGATATTATAGCCATGAGGAGCAGATCATAGGTCTACATGTCAGCATGAGAAATGTTGAAACATAGTCAAATGGAAGCAAGGATAGGAAGGCGTCTATCATTATGAGAAGTCTGCATAGAAAAGTATAGATCTATAGAGATCATAATGAAAGGATTATGAAGGATTGGGAAGAGATACTTAAAATATTAAACATGTTACATAAGAAAGTCAACAAGGACTATAGAAGTAAGAAAGAAACTAGTTCTAGACAAGTGTTAGCATCAAGATCACATAGAAAAAGAGATTATAGGAAATCAAGAAGCATGAGAAGGCACGATCATTCTCCAAAGTAGTACACTAGAAGAACTCATGTAAGTTCAGGGCCAAGGAGAAGCCCAAGTTTGTATCCTATCAGGAGGCAAAGGAGAAGACCTGAGGCAAACATCTTGCAAGGTGAACTCCGAAATATTAAACCACCAACTTTCAATGGTGAGAACAAGAAGGGAGAAGAGGCTAAGTCTTGGCTGTTGAAATTCAAGAAATATTTCTAGTTGCATGATTACCTTTGATGGGTAGAAGATAGAATTTCCACCTACCACTTGCAAGGAAAGGAAGCCATGTGGTGGGATTGACTTAAGAAACATAATAACCTTGATGAGAAGGGGATCTCATAGTGGCAGTTCAAATGATATTTCCAAGAGAAATATTTTTTCAAACATTACTACGAAAGAAAGATGAAGGAGTTCTTTGAACTCAATTTGGGAACCATGACAATGGAGGAATATGAGAAGTGGTTCTTTGAATTGTTGAAGTATGTTGACTTAATCAAGGATTAGAAGGTCAAAATAAAAAGGTTTCTAAGTGGGTTACCCTCCTTCTATAGTGAAAATGTACAATATGATAACTGTGAGACCTTGGAGGAGACCATAAGGAGAGAAAGACATATTTATGAGAAAATAAAAGGAAGGCCAATTTTCCAAGAGGCTTGGAATGACAATATGAAAGGGAAAAATGATCAAAGACATAAAGGTTCTAAGCCACCATTTTTCAGGAATAACACCCAAGAAAATCAACAAGTTCAAGCAACCCAAAATGAGCACAACTATATATTCATTTGGGAAAAGGCCAAGGAAAAAACTTGCTCAATGCTATGGATGTGAGGGAAATCACTTATATAGGGACTTCCCTCACAAAGGATAAAGATCGAGGAGTTTCCAAAACATTCAAGAAGCTGAAATAGTGCAAGACATGGGAGGAAGGATGCCATGGTTTTCTGCATCCTTAGACAACAAGCAACCTGGATATCAACCCCCATGATTAAAGTGGAAGGTAAGATTGATAACCAACCCATAACAATTTTAATTGATTCTCAAGCTAGCCATAGTTACATAAATCCTAACATTGTTGAAATATTTCACTTGCAAATGAGTAAGAATAAGAAATATTTGTTAGTTTAATTAGCCACATGAGCTAAGAGACAGTTCAAAACGTTAGTTAAATATTGTCCAATAGACATGAATGGACCCAATACAAAGGTAGATGTAAAAATCATACCATTGGGGTCATATGATTATATAATTGACATGGATTAGTTGGAAAAACACCATGTTGTCCTAGACTATTGCAACAAGACAATCACATGTCTCAATGAAGAAGGGAAGCAAGGAAAGATTCAAGGAATTCCAAGAGTTGTAGTTGTTAGATAAATTTCAGCTATGCAATTGAAGAAGAGTTTTATGAAGGGATGTCAGATTTTTGTAACCCATATGGAATAGAAATCCAAATATAAAGTGAAAAAATTAAATACCATCCTATCTTGAGGGATTTTGAATATGTTTTTATAAAAATCCTAGGATTTCCACCAAAGAGAGACATTGATTTGTCTATTGATTTGGTGCCAGGAATTTCCACAGTGTCGAAGAAACCTTATAGAATGGGCACACTAGAATTGAAGGAGTTGAAAATGCAGCTTGAAGAGTTGTTAAATAAGGGGTATATATGCCCAAGTGTGTCACCATGGGGATCCCTGTTCCTTTTTGGGAAGAAGAAAGATGGAACCTTAAGGCTATGCATTGATTTTAGACAACTTAATAAGGTCACCGTAAAGAACAAGTATCCTTTTCTAAGAATTGATGACTTGTTTGATCAGTTGAAAGGTGCAAGAATATTTTCCAAGATTGACTTGAGATCATGTTATCATCAAGTAAGGATAAAAGAAAAAGACATCGAAAAGACAACATTGTGGACAAGATATGGGTATTATGAATTCACAGTAGTACCATTTGGATTATCAAATTCCCAAACTGTTTTTATGTGTTTGATGAATGGAGTGTTCAGGAAATACCTGGAAATTTTTTTGATTGTGTTCCTATATGATATAATTGTCTACTTTAAGTCATAAGAGGAACATGAGAAACATTTAAGAATGGTGTTACAATTTTTAGGAGAGCATAAATTGTATTTTAAGCTAAGTATGTGCATCTTTTACGAAAATAATATTCACTACTTGGGGAATATCATTTCATTATATTGGATAACAGTGGATCATGAGAAGATAAAGTCCATTAAAGGATGGTCAATGAAAAATAATGTTACATAGACTATATCATTCATGGGTCTTTCTGGTTATTACCAAATATTCATAAAAGGATTCTCAAAGATTGAAAGTCCAATCACTTCTTTACAAAATAAGGGAGTGAAGTTCGAATGGAATTCCAAGTGTGAATAAAGATTTCATTAGTTGAAGGAAATATTGGTAAGTGTTCCAATATTTAAGATTTTAGACCCAAATGAATATTTTTTTGTGTGCACCAATGCATACAAGAAAGGGCTCAGTGGAGTCCTTAGTCAAAAGGATCATGTTGTATGCTATGAGTCCAAAAAAACTAAAAGAGCATGAAATAAATTATGACACCCATGATCTAGAGTTAGCAACAATTGTACATGCATTGACAATGTGGAGGCATTACCTCATGGGTAATAAATTTGAGCTAAGGACCGACCACTATGGTTTGAAGCATTTGTTTGGACAACCAACACTAAATTCCAAACAAACTAGATGACTTGAATTTCTGAGCGAATATGACTTTGAAATTAAGCATATAAATGGAAAAGAAAATCAAGTGGTTGATGCACTCAACATGAGGGCACATGAGAAGCATATTGCATACATTAGCATGCACAAAATTGATATGAAAAATGAAATTGTTGCAACAAAAAATTAAGAACAAGATTATTTAAAAATACAAGAGATATTACATCAAGGTAATTTTTCAGCAGAAATTTTATTCATATGAGCTGAAAGAAGATGCAGTTCTCATGTACAAAGACAAAGTATATGTGTCAAATTCCAATGAGATGAAAAATGTAGTTCTGAAGGAAATGTATAATGTGTCGGGCACCAAGGATATTAGAAGAAAATTGTATTTGTGATAAGCCAATAATTTTGGCTAGGAATGAAAAATGATGTAATGTACCCAACCACCCCAGGTCGGGAATGCTACCTCAAAAAATCTATTCCAAAATGAAATTTGAATTTTGATACCATTCAATTATTAAAGAAACATAATAAAAACACATGCAACAATAAATATTCATGCCACAGTATAGAGAATGTCTAAACATTCCATGCATAGCAATAACCAGCATGCATGCATGTTATAACATATGAATCTAGGATATAATACTTCATACACAACGAGAATAAATATACAACAGAGAAACACATGAAATAGAGAACTTATCTTAATCAAAATGGTTCACTAACTAGTTGCATACCAATGAATTTCCACCCAACCATAGACATTGTAGTCCCGGTATGAACAACAATGTCACCCCTAATCCAAGGTTATGAATCCACAAGAATGGTTCCAGGGTGTCACTCAGCTTCCTCAAACTAGTCAACACTCAAGCTCTCATAGGTTACTTGACACACAACAATCCAAAGTACACTAACTCTCTTCTCTCCATCTTGCACAACCTAAGAGAATGGACCCCATTCTATTCCATGTAGTCCCTTAGGTTGTCCACCTCCTTCCAGGGATCCAATGCATTTGGTCAAGAATATCCATGCTAGGATTCTCAGGACTCACAACTATGAATAAAATTTAGTACATGCCAATGCACATTAGGCATACATGCATTAATTCATGGCTAGAATACACCAATAATCACTACATCCAACAAACAATGGCTTCCTCCTCAATAATTTCCCCCCAGGGTCCCATTCCAACAACAAGAATGAATGAGTGAAAAAGTGAATAGAATGGAGAGTGTGAACAAAATGAATAATGAATGAATAGAGTGAGTGAAGAAGAATAAGAATAAGAAGAAAAAGAAGAACCCCCAAACAACCCACAAGATGGGCTTATCTATTTACTTGGGAATCAAGAACCACATGGCCTTCCCCCAAGAAGCACATGTAACCACTTCTCTCCATTAAACAAATTATGAGTATATGATAAAATGACTTAGCCCCTTAAGCCCCCTCTCTCATGGAATCATATCCCCCTATAAATCTTTTCATTGTCTGTCTTGCAACCAACGATGTATTTTATTATTAAGAATGATCATAGCATTACATTTCCTAGGCACACTGGCCTCTTTAATTTTTTTGGCACTTCGCCCTTTCATCAAATAAAAAAAATACATTATCTCATATGGGGACT
>ML801672.1:391568-409110 GCA_009831015.1 Picea engelmannii
TTTTTTGTGTCTGGAGGAATCAGCAACTAGTTGGGCACGTGCTCGCGTTACACGTGGCCGTGTTATCCACCCGCTACCCCTATAACCTCCAGGTGTGCCCACGATGCCCCTTACGCGGCACACAAGGTAAGTCGGGGGGAATTGAACTCGAAACCTCATGGAACTTCATTTTCACGGCACTTGCCAATTGAGCTGCCCCCCCGGGGGCTTCTTGGGATTCACTTTTAAAAGAACATTCTCCCCCACTTTAAATTCTCTATTTGTCCTATTCTTATCTGCATAACTTTTCTGTCTATCTTGAGTTGCCTTTAAATTCTTCTTAATTCTAACCATATGGTCTTCCATGTCCTTGAGCAATTCTGGCCCAAGTAATACTCTATCTGTTGGGTTGTCCCAACTTGTTGGAGTATTTCATTTTCTACCATACAAAGCCTCAAATGGGCTCATCTTCAATGAAGCTTGATACCCTTTATTATAGGAGAACTCAACCAAATGCAAGTATTATTCCCACTTAGATGGTTTATCCATCACATACATTCTCAAGATGTCCTCAAACACTTGGTTGAATATCTCTATCTTCCCATTTGACTGTGGATGGTATATTTTTCTAAAAGTCATGTTTGTACCAAATTCTTTAAATAATTCCCTCTATAAATTTGAAGTAAACTTTGTATCTCTGTCTGAAACAATTTTCTTAGGTATCCCATGCAACCTATCAATTTCCCTCATGTAAATTTATGCAATATTAGTTGTTGTATGAGTCATTTTCACAAGAAAAAAATGATAAACCTTTGTCAATTCATCCACAACTTCCATTATGGAATCATGTTTCCTTGTTTTCTTGGGAAATTTAGTTATAAAATCAATGGTTACCACTTCCCATTTCTTCTTTGGAATTGGCAATGGTTGAAGAAAACCCACTAGGTTTCTATGTTCAACTTTTACTCTTTGACATTCCATACATATGACAATGTAATCAACAACATCCTTCTTCATTCCTGGCCAAAAGAATTGGCTTCTTACTACTATATTTTTTTTCTAATAATCAGGATGTCCAACATATGGAACACTATGCATTTCTTTTAATGCCAAATTCTTACGATATCCGGAACTAGGAACATAAATTCTATTATTATGCATAAGTAATCCATATTCCTTAATCTCATACTCTTTGATTTTATGCTCTACGTTTTCTTTTTGTAAAATTTCTTTTACCTGTAGGTAATGTTGATCTGTAACAACATCATCTAAAATTCTGCTCATTAAATTTGGCTGATGCATACTAACAACTGTAGCATGCATGAGATGTACTCCTATGTTGAGTGCATCAAAAAACTCATTTTCTTTTCCCTTGATATGCTTGATTTCAAAGTCATACTCACTTAAAAATTACATCCATCTTGTTTGCCTAGAATTCAAAGTTGGTTGTTCAAAAATATATTTCAGACCACTATGGTATGTCCTTAACTCAAATATTTTTCCCATGAGATAATGCCTCCACATATTCAATGCATGAACTATGGTAGCAAGCTCCAAATCATGCGTGGCATAATTACTCTCATGTTCTTTGATTTTTCTGGACTCATAACCAATGACATGTCCATTTTGAGTGAGGAATCCACCAAGTCCTTCCTTGCATGCATCTATACATACCACAAAATTCTCATTTGGGTCAAAAATATTTAAAATAGGTGCACTTGTAAGTAATTCCTTTAACAAATTAAAATTCTCTTCACAATCAGTTTTCCATTCAAATTTGATTCCCTTATTTTGTAAAGAAGTTATGGGATGAGCAATCTTAGAGAACCCCGTTATAAACCTCCTATAGTATCTGACTAATGCCATAAAAGATCTGATTTTTGAAACATCCTGGGTGTTGTACATCCTCTAATGGATTCAATCTTTTCTGGATCTACTACTATACCTTGTTCTGAAATAATATGACCCAAATAAAGGATTTGTTCTTGGTAAAAAGAACACTTACTAAGCTTGGAATAATTTTGATGTTACCTCAACACTTGTAACACTAACCTCAAGTGATGTTCATGCTCTTCCTCAGAATTAGAATAAATAAGTATGTTATCCAAGAACACAATGACAAACCTATTGATATAATTTTTGAATATTCCATTCATTAAGCACATAAAGATAATTGGTGCATTGGGTAGTCCAAATGACACCACTACAAACTCATAATGGCCATTTCGGGTTCTGAAGATTGTCTTATTGATGTCTTCTTCCTTGATTCTTACCTGATGGTATCCAGATATCAAGTATCTTGATTCTTACCTGATGGTATCTAGATATCAAGTCTATGTTTGAAAATATCTTTGCTCCTCTTAGCTAATCAAAGAGGTCATCAATTCTATGTAGATGGTATTTGTTCTTCACAGTGGATTTATTCAGTTGTCTAAATTCTATACACATCCCCAATCTTCCATCCTTATTTTTGACAAAGAGTACTTGTGCTCCCCAAGGTGAAACACTTAGACGTATGTATCCTTTCTTCAATAACTCTTCCAACTGTATTTGTAATTATTTCAATTCAGGTGTACTCATTATGTAAGGATATTTTTTATACTTGGGAAACTCCTGGCACTAAATCAATAGAGAACTCTATCTCCCTCTTTGGTGGAAATCTTGGTATTTCTTAGAATACATATTCAAACTCTTGCAATACTGGAAAATATTCAAGGCTTGGCCCTTTTGTCTTCTATGTCTCTTTCACATGAGTTGCATACAATTCACATCCTTTCTTGAAACATTTCTTCAACTGTAAGGCTGAAATATCCCTTATAGAAATGGGTCTAGGAATTCCTTTCATAGTGATTTTTTTTCCTTCTTCACCAAGACATGTAAATTTCTTGTTATGACAATCTAGGACAACATGGTGTTGATCCAACCAATCCATTCCAATTAGGATGTCATAAGATCCTAATGGGGTGATATTCATATCAAAAACTATATTTGATCCATTAAGATTTATTGGACAACTTCTGACAACCTCATTGATCCTTCTTTTGGTTCCAATGGATAGTTGAACCAAACTTGACTTCCCTAGCTTACTTTTCTCCAAATTTAATCTATCCACTATTTTAGGATGAATGTAACAATGAATTGCTCCTGAATCGATTAAAATAGAAATAGGTTGATTAATGGTCTTACCTTCCACTTCGATCGTATTGGATTGGTACTCTACTTGTCGATATTCTAAGATTACATATATCTTTCCCATGTCCTCCACTGTTGTAGCCTCTTGGATGCTTTGCATGGTCTTTGATTTATCTCCTCTGTGAGGAAAATCATTGTATAGGTGATTTTCCTTGCACCCCGAACATTGGATTGGTGGTATTCCTCTTTTCCACAAGGAATCCTCTTTCTTGGATTCATCCTTAGTAGGCTGATCTTGTTGATTTTTATTAGGGATATTTCTACTGAAAGGAGGTTTGAACCCCTTCCTCCTCTGATCATATTTCTCCTTATTCTTATCCTTCCAATATTTCTTCATGGAGTCTCTTCCCTTTCCTTTCTCATATAGGTACTTAGCCTTCCTGATAGTCTCATTCAATGTCCTGGGCTCATTATATTGATTTTTCTCTTTATAAAATGATGGAAGTCCACTCAAAAACCTATGTATCCTCACTTTTTCATATTGGTTAAATACTACATACTTCAACAATCCCAAGAACCTCTTCTCATATTCTTTCATGGTCATGCTTCCCAACCTTAACTAAAAGAACTCTTGCATCTTCTTGTCATAGAAGTGCTCTGAAAGGTACTCCTTCTAAAAATATTTCTTGAACTGCTTCCAAGTGATCCCACTCTCATTAATGTGCTCGACTTTCCTCAGCTGATCCCACCACATATAAACTTTCCCATGTAAATGGTATGTGAAAAATCTTGCTTCTAGGTTTGAGGAGTAGTTATGCAATTGAAAATACCTCCTAAATCCAAGAAACCATGCTTCAGTGTCATCTTCCCTTTCTCTTTCACCATCAAAGGATGGTGGCTTAAGATTCCTCAACTCTCCTTGCAAACTATCCAATTCATGCCTTCTTCTTTGGTTCCTAACATGAGACACTCCTGGATTGGTTATGGAGTCTTCATATGCATAAAATTTCCTTGTTGAGTAAGGTGGTGACTAATGTCTATGAGTTCTGCTCGCACTTCTTGAATGAGTATCTCTTCTGCAATTATCTCTTCTTTCGTGATATCTTTCTTCTTCCTCCTACCTTAATTATGATGCATTCCTTGCTTGCTTATGCAACTGATTTAGGCTTTACATTGCTTGATCATTTATCTGGTTTTTCTCTCTCATTAACCTTTTATTGTCTACTTTGTAACTTTGCACTTCTATTTTCAAGATTCTCACAGTCTCTATTAAGGTTTCTTGATCCTCTCTTATCTTGTGCCCATTTGATTCTGTCTCTGCCTTACCAACACTGATATTTTGACCTTTGGATTATTTATCATGACTGAAGGATCCCCTCCTTCCTTAATTTCTTGAATATGCATTCTTATATTGAACTAATATGGTTATACTCCCTAATTCTACAAAATGTGCAAGAAACCCTTTTGTTAGAATTATGCATATTAGAATTTTTTTCCAAACAATCCTATAGGTAATTTTTCTACTCAATTAATGAAGAAATATATCATCATTCTCCAAATTATAAGAATTCAATGTTATTCTCCTATGAGTCATCTTTCTAATGACTATTTTCATGCCCCAATCCAATCTCTGAGGTGAAAGTTATGGCTTCCTAAAAAGGTCACTTTCACCCTTTTGTGAAAATGAGATCTTGTAGCAAAAATGGAATGGTTGCATGCCAATCTTGTCAAATTATTCCATAGGATATTTAAACGAGTACATAATTCAAATTCTACATAGGCACTTCCTTCAATCCACTTTCCTTGTGATCACGGGCTTGAAACCACGAGCTTATCCACTCTAAGCGATGTTCCTTTAGCACTTTTATCTTTATCCTTCTACACGAGACCTTGTTCGAAAACATACTCAATATTGTTTACTTCTAGGCCCTTCATGCATCTAATCAACCACTTTTTCCTTATCATGAGATTGGTGTTGGAACTAGGTCCTCTAGACTTTGAAATTCTTGCATTATTCTAGAGTAATACTTCCCAAAGTACACTTCTCCAAAGTACTTATATCATCTCCACTAGTAGATCAAACGGTTGAGATTTAATCTCCCATTGACTGGACGATCCTGGCTCATTTGAAGGCTTCAACGAAAACAACAATCACGAATTAATTAGGTGTTGATATGGACGATCCTTATTTATTGTGCGGATTCAACACTCTGGGACTCCAGGATATTACAACTCTCAAGTTGCTCAACTGCATCAGAGTTATACCTACCGAAGTGGTCATAAAGTGATGATGACCACTTACCATCGGTTAACACCTCCTATTGGCATAGGGGCAAACCTAGGGTTCAATTCTACAACAACGCACCAACAAAACCCTAACTATCGACCCTTTTGGCAACACTTGCGAAGAATATGAAGTCTCACCTGGGGTAGAGGCAGGGGTGGTTGTAGGACTTAGATGTCTGCAGCCTTAGCTGGGACATAGATCTATGATTCTAACACTTAACAAAGCACTTAGTAGTAAACATTCATCAACATTCAGTTCTTAGTAATAGCACAGATAAACCCTAATTGCAAAGCATCACATCATTCATTCAGATCTGATGTATCTAAGCACTTATCATAGAGAGGTAAATTAAATCTAGCAGATTCAAGCACTAAGCACATTCACATAGTTCAGATCTAACATCCATAAACATCGTTAGCACAAAGCATAAACATATCTATCTATCTATATCAAAGTACTTATCAAGTAAAGACATAAACACATCAACACATCGCACAAAGCATAGCAACACAACATGTATGTGGTTCACCCCCACCCTAGGGCTACGTCCACCAACTCTTCTTCTTTATTATCTTCTGTCAAGATTATTACAAGCACATATCATCAAAATCCTACTCCGTAGAAGACATGAGATTTGTGCGCACTTCGCCAGATCCTCCTTATTCTAGATAGAGTACAACACCAAGCCTTCTTACAATTGCTTTCACGTAGCTCTGCAAGTCTCAGACAGTGTGCACAAAGCATCTATAATCCATACTTAGCACTTATCCCAATATCACACATATATGCCTATATGCACCTCTCCTTACATTGCCTAGACATCTATTTATACTTTACAAAATAGGCCTAAACATCGGTAAACCCATGGGCCGACATCTCCATACCCGTTACATAATCCCAAATCCCAAAAAGGACCCAAAAAGGGGTTGAGATCCCACAATCTCTACTTCATCTTGCGCTCTACCTTCGATAGGCTGTCGAAGTCCCAAAATAGGTCAAACTTGACCAAGGGTCTCCCAAAACTTGGTCAAGGGCCAAAAGGCCCCCAGCCCTCACCTGTGACTCATCCCGAGTCACTCTGATCTGGGTAGTTTTGCTTCAAAAGCCTCGAGAGTGGCTCAAACTTCTTTGACTTATTGTTGTGCCACAACCTCCTGTTCAATGAAATCTTGGATGACTGCCTCATTGACGGGTCCTAGGCATTGTTCTGTTGCAGCAACAACTTGCTCCAATTTTGCTCCTTGTCCTTCGATTTCTGTGAAAAATTGGTAAGCCTTATCTTGTACAGGTTGGAGCCTATGATTTAATTCCATAACTCTGCACTGGATAGTGTGGATCTGTTGCTGGGAAGTGCACTACTCTTGGGATCGCTTCATTCTTTCCACAACTGATAGGGGCTTCAACTGTGCCTGTATTATCTCTGCTTTCTGCTTTGCTTCCTAGAGTTGTGACTCCAGTCCCTGCAATTCTAGGTTCTCAGTGAGTTGCTCATATGTCTGGGCATTGTGATTACTTAGCTTCTTTCATTCTATGGCAAGGGCCTTTATCCTTTCAACTACGCTTTGGGAGGTTTCTTCTCTTTGAACCCTTACATCCTACGAAGTCTCGAGCACTATACGGAGTTCTAAGTATGCAATGCATTGTTGTAGCTATTGGATATCTTCTGCGATATTCTCTACTTGCTGTGTAACTCAGTCTTATGCCTTTATTTCTAAGATTGTCACAGAGCGAAGTGCTATGTTGACCGCTTCTTTCACTTTGAGTTTCTCTGTGAGCAACTGTTCTTTTCCTTGCTGCATCTGTGCTTTTTCTTCATCGAACTTCACTTGGAGAGAAATCGTTTCCTGTTCTGTAGCGTTGTGTTGTTCTACAAGTATGCCTTGTACTTTCTTCAAGGCCTGGGTGGGTTGTTCTATTTCTTCTTGTGCTCGTCGAAGGTGAGCTTTGACTGTATAATCTAGTCTGTGGAGTTAAGATAGCTCATCTTGCAACTATGGTTCTCCTGATGGAAAGGGTGCAATGGAGACTGTGTAGTTGGACTAAATGTCCTTATGTACTCCTCAGAGTTCGACTCCAATTATATCGTACATTTCTTCATGCTTGGATTCTTATTTCTCTACTATTTCTAGTGAAGCATCATTCAGGGCTACGATGATGAAGTCAAAATCATCAGAGGTGAGGACAGTTTGCATCTTGGTCATGGTGGCTTTTGATTTCTTCTAGGAAGAAGGTTTCGAGGGGGAAACCTTCCTCTTCTTCAAGGGGTCAACCTCATCTCTGGGTGGTGTTACTTTTCTTGGCTTCTGTTCAGCTTCTACTTCATCATCACCCCCTCAGTCAGGTGACACTGAAGCAGTATTTCCTGAGGTGTTGCTTAAATTTTGGACCTCCTCAGTCTTCTTGGGTGTATCCTGTTATTTATGAGTGTCCTCTAGACTATCAAGATCAGATATCTCTGTAGGGTTGGCGGGGATAAGGAGGTCAATGGACCATTCCTTAGTGATCTCCTCAAGGTTTTCTTCTGGAAGTTTATAATATGCCTGGAGCTACTCTTTATGTTCATATGCTCATGCTGTAATGTAGATGAAGTGTCGATCTGCGTTGAACTTCATCAGGGGTCGAAACCTTTGTAAGGTGTTCAGATTCATGCGAGGCTCAGCTTCGATGGCTCTCTTTAGCTGGAGGTAATATGTATGAAACATAACATTTGATTGCCATTGTTTGTTCATATCACTTGAATACCAAAGGGTAGCAAACTTCGCAGCAAGCAGTTCAAACAACTCTATGTTTGGGAAGGTTTCACCTTCCAACATCTCCCAGGAAACTAATGCAATGAGGATCAGGAGCCAGCTGAAATGAAATTCATAACCCTAGCCATGTGCTTCTCGACAGTCTAGTTCCAACTAGTTAACTAGGTTCTTCACCCAGTTCATCTGTAGGCATTCCGTGCACTTCCCTGCAAGGTCAATGATAAAGCTAGTGACTTGTGTAGGTCATTTCTTCCGTACTAACTTTCCAGCTATTAGTTGACATGATAGGCACACTATGCCACTATGTATGGAAGCTACCTTGTAGCATCTTGTTCCCTTCTCAACATATCCATATGTATCCTTGATATTCTGTGCTAGCACACGATCTGTGGCCTTTCCTGGGTAGAATTCTTGTGGGTTGGGTCCTTGCATACTCAGTCCTGTGATCTTGTGGATCAGTGTTGGGTCAACTTTAATATGACAGTCTATCCATAAGTAGCCACCATGGTAACATGACAGTAGAAGCTTGACACATGCGTTGACTTCTTGGTGTCTTCCGAAGTGTGGGATCTTCATGAAATTCAGCAAGGTGGACTGCGCGAGGTTCATTTTCCACAACTGGGGAATTATCTTTGAATTCTTCCCCTTCATTCTAGTTAGGTACTTGTACGGGGTGAGCATACCATAGATATTGCGATATCCAAGGTTGAAGTCGTTGAACTTCAATGATGTGATCTTATCCTTCTTTGTTGGAACTGTACGTATCCCCTTCGGAAGGTACGTAGTGACCATGGTGTACTCGAAATCTCTTGGAACACTATCACGACTCACCGCGCTAGCTAGAGGTGGGATGTAATTGGGCAATATGGTTGGAATCGGTTTCTCATTTTCTAGGTTGTCTTTGTGCTTGGTTGTCTTTTCCACTGAGGGTTGGGATGATTTGGCTCCACGATCAGTCGACAAAGAGGCTTGCAATCCTCTCATTGATGATGCTTGTATACCTGCATACATAGACATTACTCATTCATTCATGAGGTCGATGAGAACTTCTTCGACAAATTTATCTGCAGTGCTAAACTTGTCTGACATACATGCTCGAGGTTGGAAATATCAGGTTCGAGGAGTAACTTAGACACTGCAATGGGATAGAGGACAATAGCGCAATGATCACTATGTAAAATCAATGAGTTTGCGGGCTCAGACTCACGGTTAGTAAAATTGTTCTCGGTGCATGGCGCAATGGGATAAATAGATAACTTGGCAATGGATCTCTTGCAATGGGTGAGAAACCTTCATTAACTCTGTTATGTCCATTACGACATGGTCCAATGGTCTAGTGGCAAACCATAAATGCCATTATACCCATTCGGAGGGTCAACCAAATGGTTATATTGGTCCCAATGGCTGTATTGCTTCACCATGGAGAAGTGCCATGTGGCGTTGTTTTGTTATCCCAACGAAGCTCCAATTTTGCAAATTTTCCCTCTGTGAAGTTCCCTCTAGAACCTCTTGTAACTTTTCGATCTTAGCTCTCTTCTTACTTAGCTTTTTGGCCTTCTTTATAGTGAGCTTCATCTTGGTATTCCTTTTTCCATTTTGATTCTTATCTATGTTTGGCATAGTTACTTCGTGTTTTTGAGATTCTTTCCTAATATTTGAGGGTGATACTTCCTTTTTATCTGGCATAGGTACTTCAATATTTTGTGGGTCTTATAGTGTTCTTGCAACTTCGACATCCGAGTCTCTGGTGTTAAATAGCTTTGATCTATTATTTTGTTCTTCAATCAAGTGTGTGATCCTTCTAGTCATGAAATCCTTTAACTCTTGCTTCTTCTTCTCTAAAACTTCTTCTTCTTCCTTCCTTCTAGCCTGATCTCTTTAAATCCAAGGTTTTCCTAGTAACATGGTAAATGGGGCGTTGTTCTCAATAAATTTAACAACTTTGAATTCTTCTTCTATCGAAGTTCCATTGGCACTTATAGATATTTGGGTAAGATTTCGACATAGGTTTATCAACTTTCCTTTGAATAGTCATATTCCTCCTAATGAATGAATCATAGAAGGTATTCCTATAACTTCCCAAGTTCTTTTTGTCATGATATTCACATGTGTTTCCTCATCTAGTACATAGTCAATGTCGAAGTCTCCTATTCTTACTTAAATACATTATTTTTCTTTGAAGATCTCTGATAAGATTACATGTCGGTGGTCATTCAAGGCGTCTTTTATCTATAGCAATACTTTCTCTGATTTTTTCTGGGGTTCTGCCATAATCGTAGTTTTTTGATCTGCCTTAGGGTTTTCTTATCTCATGTTCATTCCTTCAAGCTTAGAAATCATTCTAGGGAAATCCAATACTTCATGGTCCATAGATTTGCAACAAATACAACTAGGTCTTCTCCCACTGCATTCCTTAGCAAGATGTCCTAGTTTTCTGCAACTGTAATAGAGGGTTAATCCTCTCTTTCTTTTAAATGATCCCTAGCCTTTCCTGTACTATGCACTAGGATCATGGTAGCTAACTTGCAAACATTTATTTCTAGGATCCTGCATCCACTTGTTAGTCCAAACATTCTTTCTATGCATAGGTATAACATATCTTTCACTATTCTTATCAAATCTACGCAAGTCAACCTTCTTTCATCTATTAGTGCCCTAGTTTTCAAGCTAGGAAAAAATCTATCAAACATACCTAGATCCATACTATTGAAACATAAATTTCCACTTATCTTACTTCTACAGAGCACAAATCTTTCAGATCTAGAACTTTTCACTATTCTTACCTTTATTAGAGCACAGAGCTTCTAGATCTTACCTCTATTATTCAAATCTAACCTCTTTTCTTGGCACAAAGCTTCATAGGTCATGTAGAATGTTGTGCACTAGGGCAACAGATCTATGCACAAATCTTTCACAGTTTCAGGTCAGATCTTTGTACAAAGCTTCTTCTTCCTCAGTTCCCAACAATCACAGATTCAGGTCAGATCTTTGCACAAATCTTCTTCTTCTTCAGTTCCCAGCAATCATAGTTTCAGTCCCGACAACAGAACCATTTATTGGCACAGGGGTAGACCCAGGGTTCAACGCTACAACAAAACACCAACAAAACCCTAACTACCAACCCTTTTGGCAACTCCTGTGAAGCACATGAAGTCTCACCCGAGGTAGAGGTAGGGGTGGTTGCAGGACTCAGATGTCTGCAACCTTAGTTGGGACACAGATCTGTGATTCTAACACTTAATAGAGCACTTAGCAGTAAACATTCATCAACATTCAGTTTTTAGTAACAACACAAACAAACCCTAATTACAAAGCATCGCATCATTCATTCAGATTTGATGTATCTAATCACTTATCATAGAGAGGTATATTAGATCTAGTAGATTCAAGCACTAAGCACATTCACATAGTTTAGATCTAACATCCAACACATTGTTAGCACACAGAATAAACAGATCTATCTATATATATCAAACAACTTAGCAAGTAAAGACATAAACACATAAACACATCACACAAAGCATAGAAACACAACATGTACATGGTTCACCCTCACCCTGGGGCTACGTCCAACAACTCTTCTTCTTTATTATCTTCAATGAAGCTTCGTATAGGCACATAGCATCAAAATCCTACTCCGCAAAAGACAGGAGATCTACGCGCACTCCGCCGGATCCTCATTCTTCGGGCTAAGTTACAACACTAAGCCTTCTTACAATTACTTGCACGTAGCTTTGCAAGTCTCACACAGTATGAACAAAGCATCTACAATCCATACTTAGAACTTAGCCCAGTATCACACAGATATGCCTATATGTGCCTCTCCTTACATTGCCTAGACATCTATTTATACTTTACAAAATAGGCCTAAACATGGGTAAACCCATGGGTCGACATCCCCATACCCGTTACATAATCCCAACTCCCAAAAAGGACGCAAAAAGGGGCCAAGATATCACAATCTTTGCTTCATCTTGTGCTCTGCCTTCAATAGGTTGTCAAAGTCCCAAAATAGCTCAGAATTGACCAAGGGTCTCCCAAAACTTGGTTAAGGGAAAACACCTCCGCTTACACTATCCTTCCACTAGATTAATCCAACTACTATGACTTAATCAAGTTTTGAGATGGACAGTCCTTATTTATTTCCAGGATTCAACACTTTGGGACTTCAGGATATTACAACTCTCAATTTATTCAATTCCTTCAAAGTTATACCTACCGAAGTTCTTATGCTATCCTTCCACTGCTTGATCTAACGGTTGATAAAATTCCCAAAGGGATCTTAGATCGTTGGTCTACGTGTTTCCGTTACTCTGGCCTTTGACACTTTTTCTAGTAAAAGAAGCTAAACATTCTTGGAGGCCATAATATTGGATATGACATGGCATGTTGTTGTCACCTATGGTGACATGGACCCATGGTATGTGTGCCACATGTCACTCATAAATTGACATGTTGGGGTCCAAAAGGCACTGGATTCATGTGATACATGTCCCCATATGGAACCCCTTCCACATGGCATAAGACACATCATCAAATAAGGATAATCCACATTCCTTTGCACCAGATCTGACGGCTTGCGTGATTTCGCGACTTCGAATTTGAACTTTGTGGCTTCGACACTTTGGATCTTTGATTAGTCTCCATTAATTGTTGAAGTGGAAAAGTTCCATAGTCCCAAAACTTATGCTATTCTTCCACTCTTGATCCAATGGCTCACATCATTCCTGAATTATTCCCTCGATCTAATGATTGGCAGGATTTCTAGGTTTCACGGCTTCGGGATTTCATGCCTCTTACTTATCTCCAATAATCGTCGAAGTGGCGAAGTTACAGAGTCCTGAAAATTCCTATCTCCTACTTGGATTAGATCAATGACCGACGATCTATTAGTTCGATCTGACGACTCTAGTTATACCCAAAATTTCTCAATTATATCTGATGAATCTTTCTTATCTGGTTCCCGATCTGACGATCACAATTCCATTATCCTTTACAAAGGATATTTGTCTACATTGTGCTATGGCTTCTTCATGATTTATGTAATGCTCTTTCTCCTGAGATTTTATTTCTTAATGAAAATACCATGTCCAATAGTTTTGTCCCATACCAATCTGGTGTTTCAACTAGAAGCTCTGATACCAATCTATAATGTACCCAACCACCCCAGGCTAGACACACTACCTCAAAAACTCTGTTCGAAACTGAAATTCAAATTCTGATACTATTCAATTATTAAAGAAACATGATAGCATCAAAAGCAATAATAAATATTCATGTTAAAGTATAGAGAATATCTAAACATGCCATGCATAACAATAACCAACAAGCATGCATGTTATAACATATGAATCTACGAGACAATAATTCATACACAATGGAAATAAATATACAATAGAGAAACATATGACAAAGAGCACTCATCTTAATAAAATTGGTTCACCGACTAGTTGCAGACCAAGGATGTTTCAGTAAAATGTAGACATTGTTTTCCCAAGTCTCAACAATAATGTCACCCCTAATCCAGGGCTATGAATCCATAAGGACGGTTCCAGGGTGTCACCCAACTTCCCCAAACCAGTCAGCACTAAATCTCTCATAGATTCCACGACACAAATCAATCCAAAGTACACCAACTCTTTTCTCTCAAGACCACAAAACCCAAGAGAATGGACCCCCTTCTCTGCCATGCAGTCCCTCAAGTTGTCAACCTCCTTCCAGGGATCCAGTGCATCTGCTCAAGAGTCTCCATGCTGGGACTCTCAGAACTTGCAACTATGAATAAAATGTATTACATGCCAATGCATCTCATGCATGTAGGCATTAATGCATGGCTGGAATACACCATCATTCACTACATCCAACAAACAATGGGTTCCTCCTCAATAATTTACCCCTAGGTTCCCATTCCAACAACAAGAATGAATGAGTGAAAAAGTGAACAAAATGGAGAGTGAAAAAAATGAATAATTATTGAATATAGTGAGTGAAGAAGAAGAAGAAGAACCCCCAAACATCCCACAAGATGGGTTTATGTATTTACTTGGGAATCAAGAACCACATGTCCTTCCCCCAAGAAGCATATGTAACTACTTCTCTCCATTAGCACAATTATGGGTAAATAAAATATGATAAAATGACTTAATCACTTAAGCCCCCTCTCTCATGGAATCATATCCCCCTATAATTCTTTTCCTTTTATTTCTTTCAACCAACAATGTATGTTATTATTAATAATTATCATATCATTACATTTCCTAGGCACATTGGCCTCTTTAATTGTTTGGGCACTCTGGACTTTCATCAAATAAACAAAATACATTATTTCATATGGGGACTCAAAACAAGGTTATTAAAAATGAAGTGGTTAATTACATAGCCATATGTTTAGAATGCCAAAAAATGAAGACTAAACATAGGCATCCAATAAGTTTTCTACAACCATTTCCCATTTCAGAATGGAAGTGGAAATTTGTCACGGATTATTTTATTACAAAACTTCCCATAACAGTGAAGCAACATGATTCCATCATGGTGGTGGTGGATAAGTTGATGAAGGAAACATATTATATTTCAGTAGAGACTCCACACAAGGAAACAAATATTGCATAAATATATATGAAAGAAGTTGCTAGGATACATGGAGTGCCTAAGAAAATAGTTCCAGATATAGATCCAAAGTTTACTTCCGATTTTTGGAAAGGTTTGTTCAAAGGATTTGGAACAAATTTAAATCTTAGTACGACATATCACCTAGAGTCATATGGGAAAATAGTTAGGACCAATAGGATAATTGAGGACATGCTCAAAATGATGTGATGGATCAACCATCAAAGTGGAAAGATTATATTCATTTGGTAGAATTTTCATACAATAATGGGTATCAAGCCTCATTGAAAATGATTCTGTTTGAAGAATTGTATGGAAGAAAAAGTAACACTCTGGTGAGTTGTGATAATCCAATAGATAGAGCAATTGTTGGGCCATATTTTTTAAATGAAATGGAAGAGAAAATGAGAAGGATAAATCATAATTTAAAGGCTTCCAACGATAGATAGAAAAGTTGTGCAGATAAGAATAGAGTGTATAGATATTTTAAAGTGGGAGAACATGTGTTTTTAAAAGTAAAGGAAAAGAGAAGTTCACTAAGATTAAGAAGTTTCCCAAAGTTGGCAACAAGATATTGTGGGCCTTTTCAAATATTAGAAAACATAGGGCTAGTTCATACATGCTAGTATTTATTTCATCCATGAGAGTGCATAATGTATTTCATGTATCATTATTAAATAAATATTTTCTTGAACCTAACCACATAATTGATTGGAATGTGATCTAGGTGGACCACAAAGGGGATTTTCGTGTGGAACCAGTACGCATACTGCACTGGAAAGTCAAAGTTCTCAGGAAAAAAATCAATAGGGATAGTAAAGGTTCAATTGACCTATTATGGTCCTAAAGATTCTACATGGGAGCATGAATAAAACATGCAGGAGGAATACCTACAAATTTTTGACAATTTTGAATAAAATGGAATGCAAGACTCCATTTTGAGTAGCTAGAGTTCTGGAACCACATATCAGAGTCCTAGCTAAATGCATTGGGGACCTTGATAAAATAATGGCTCATTCCTTGGGTTAGCCTTGATAAATAGATGGTACATCTCTTGGTCTATCCACGATAAATGAATGGTGCATTCCTTGGGTTGATGAGTTGAGATGAACATGAGATTATGGTTGGAACTATTGTTGAAGTTGTAAAATTGTAGAATTTTTATTTTGTAAGTATTGTGATGTAAATTTTCATATATGTATATCAAAATACAATGCATATAGGATGACACACAATTTTATGGGAGGGGGAATGTAATATACCCACTATAATCCCTAGTTTAATTAATGCTTATGTAGAGATAATGTATGACTACGACCAAGGCGATGCAACTTGTGAATTGTATTTCAATGTTTTAATAATAAAATGTGATACCAACTGTAAGGTCTCTTCCAATAGAGCCTTATAAAACACAAATTTAATTAGAGAAATACTATCCTAACATATTCACAATTTCCTTATTCAACATATAACCATTCATAACCAACATATAACCATTCATAACCATTCAACATAATTAAAATTTATGAGAAGATCATAATAAATTACATAACACAACAGAATAAGGAAAATACATACCTCTAATTGATGCTACTTTTGTTCTCCAACTTTGCCTGATACTCTGCCCAAAATCATCTAACCTCCCAGCCAGCTAGGAACAAAGCCTCTCTAACTCCTTAGCTCCAGGATTTTGTAAGGATTCCTGGTCCTCGAGCCCAAAACTCCCAGCAACAGGTGCCCCCTTGTAAAAGTCCTACAACAAGCTTCTCCAGCCAAAATCCAGTAATATAGTCTTATGAAGAGACCTTACACTTTGTAAGGTCTCTTCCAACAGAGCTTTATAAAACATAAATTTAATTAGAGAAATACTTTCCTAACATCTTCACAATTTCCTTATTCAGCATATAACCATTCATAACCAGCATATAACCATTCATAACCATTCAGCATAATTAAAATTTATGAGCATATCATAATAAATTACATAACATAGCAGAATAATGAAAATACATACCTCTAATTGATGTTGTTGTTGTTCTCCAACTCTGCCTGATGCTCTTCCCAAAACCGTCTAACCCCCTAGCCAGCTAGGAACAAATCCTCTCTGACTCCCTAGCTCCAAGATACTGTAAGGATTCCTGGCCCCTAAGCCCAAAACTCCCAGTGGTAGGTGCCCCCTTGTAGCAATCCTACAACAAGCTTCTCCAGCCAAAAACCAGTAATATAGTCTTCCAATCTCCAAAAAAAAATGCTCCAATACGGTCTCCCAATATGAAAAATAATGCTCACCCCCCCAAAATTCCCCTTCTTCTGAGTGTTTTTCCCCTTCATATCCTACTTTCCCCCTCTCCCATTCACCACCTTCTACCTTCCATTAAGACTCACCCACCTTATCCCTCCATTCAATGCCAACCACCTTATCCCCTTCTCTTTATTGGTTCCATCATTTGATACAAAATAATAATTAATAATTTATTAAACTAGATTTTATTAAACAGATATTTAATCATTAAATTCATTAATTAGTTAATTAAACCAATTCACATTCAACAAATATGTTGATACTGAGAGGGGGGTGAATCAGTATCCAGTACAATTTAAAAACCTTTTTCAACTTATACATAAATGATTCAATTATATCTAATGAGAAATGAACAATAGTATAAGAGTTACACCAATACACCACAAATACACCATGCACAATATATGAGAAATAATCAATAGTTTTTGTTCAAGGGAAGTAATGACTTCCAAAGGTAGCTACAGCTTCCAAATGTAAAGGGAG
>ML801672.1:445695-468104 GCA_009831015.1 Picea engelmannii
TCTGAATCTTGACAGCCTCATCTTTGATGAATGGAACATACTTCAGTAGTTCTAGGAAACTTCGTTCATACTCATCAATAGTCATGCTGCCTAGCTTGAGTTCGAAGAACTCCTTCATCTTTCTGTCATAGTATCTTTTAGTCGAGTATTTCTTCTCAAAATACCTCTTAAATTCCTTCCACGTGACCTCTTTCTCTATGATGTGTTGCACCTGCACAAACTGATCCCACCACATGGATGATTTTCCTTTCAGTTGGTACATTGCAATTCTTCCTTCTGCATGGGAGGAATAATTCTGCAGTTGGAAGTATTTCTTCATGCCAAGCAACCATGTCTCGGCATCTTCCTCCTTCTTACGTTCTCCATCAAATGTTGGAGGCTTAATCTTGTTCATCTCTCCTTTCAATTCCTCCTTTCCATATTTTTGATGTTTTCTGGTAGGGGACGGACTTGAACTACTATGTGTCTTCATGTCAGAATGTCTTTGGGAGCGACTAAGATGTCGGCTACCACTCCTCGACCTACTTCTTCTCCCATGGGTTCTGCGACTCTCCGTCGTACTTGAGTCTCTTCCCTTCTCAAGTTTCTTCTCTATTCTTTCCAGGCTCTTCAAAAATTTTAAGTTTAATTCACCCTAGGCTCAACACTTAGGCCCTTTCCCACCTTCCAACCCCTAATCCCTTTCCCACTCTATGGATGCTTAGTCCCCCTTCACTCATTCATCATGGTTGGCTTGCACATGGAGGTGTTTATATTTTATTAATTGTTCTACACGATTACATATACAACAACAGGCTCCTAGCCTTCAACACTTAGGCTCCCTGGCCTAACAACACATAAGCCTCCATCTTATAAGAACTCGGCTCACCAGCCTATAAATCATAATTACAATTCCTTTCAAAACATGGTTTACTACAGGGCTTGGCCTTGGGGACACTACAATGTGTGTTTGTTTATGATGATCTTGCATCATAGGTACACATGTCACAAGGTGATCATGTCACACGACAAGTGATTTTAACATTTTTAGACAAAGCTTCGTGTGAAAAACATGTGCCATGGTCAACACAAGTGGCATAATAAGATAGGGCCACATGTGAGAGTTTCCATCTCACCCTAGATCGAGGGTTTTGGGACTATGAAAAATGTAGAACGTTTGAGGTCCCACCATCCTGAAAACCTAGGGACAAATGTCAATGCATGGTGAGATTGGGTCTCGGGAGAATTTGGATAAGGCCCAGGACCATAGTGTCAAGGGTCTGATGGCCAAGTGGCATATGGCATGCCAACACTACGTCGAAACACATTAAACAACCACGTCTACATTAGAGGATGACATGTTGTAACACGACAATGCCACTTAAAGTGACACAGGTGACATGGAGACACATGGGTGCCACATGGCAGTAAAGAGGCCTTTGGCCAATAAAGGCCCTAAATATTTAAAAGGCCATAACGTTTGATCTAGATATTCGTTTTGAGAAAACTTACAATCGTTGGAAATCTCTCGACGAGAGGAAGATGATCATGTACTTTATAAATGGATTTAAAAAGGTTAAGGAAAATCTAAAATTCAATATCCCATCCCTTAAAAAGGTACTTAGGGGTTTGGGTGTGTTACACGTGGTATCAGATTAGGCTACAACACTAGGCCTGGATGGGCTACAGGTCAGTCATAGGGCTGATATATTAAGGCTAGAGATGATCCTATTTAAAATAGGGCTCTTTGTGTTTAAAATATTGTTTATTATCTGCACAAGTTCCTTGAGGGGAAGGAAAACAGATTGAATTTTACTAGAATGCGCACACTTCATCATTTTATTGTGCAATACATGTGCACACTATGCCATGAAAGGTGAATACAAAAATGATGTCAAACAACTCACCAACTTAAGTACATTTTCATTTAAGATACAATTGGATTCGGCCTAGGTATATTACAATCCCCTCCCCTTATCTATGCACTATCCTCAGTGCATTATGTACACATATACAACAAAATTTCAAAAATCCTCAAAAAGATGCGGGTATTCTGCCTGCATTGCATCTTCATCCTCCCAAGTAGCATCCTCGGGACCATACTAGGTCCATTGGACCTTTACAATCCCTATGGCTCGATTCCGGAGCTGTTTGATTTTCTAGTCCAAAATGTATACCAGATGCACTTGGAAAGCACCTTCTTGCTCCACCTGAATCACATTCCAATCAATAACATGATTAGCATCAGGTATATATTTCTTGAGAAATGATACATGGAATAAATTATGAACAGACATATATGTAGGCAATCCAATCATATAAGCCACTATACCAATCCTCTCTAGGATTTCAAACAACCCACAATAGCAAGCTGCCAACTTTGAATAATTTCCCAACTTTAGGGAACTTTTGTTGGCCTTCACTCTCAAGAATACATGGTCTCTAACTTTAAATTCACTGTGAGTTCTTCCCTTATCATCATATCTTTTCTTCCTGTCTTGGGAAGCCTTTAAATTTTATTTTATTTTTATCATTGGATCCTCCATTTCCCTAAGTAAATCTGGCCCAACCACTGCTCTATCTACTGGGTTATCCCATCTTACCAGTATGTTGCACTTTCTGCCATAAAATGCCTCAAATGGGCTCATATTTAGAGATTCTTGGTACCCATTGTTATAAGAAAACTCTACCAAGTGTAGGTAGCCTTCCCATTTTGATGGTTTATCCATCATATACATCCTCAACATATCTTCAATCACATATACAACAAAATTTCAAAAATTCTCAAAAAGATGTGGGTATTCTGCCTGCATTGCATCTTTATCCTGCCAAGTAGCATCCTCAAGACCGTACTAGGTCCATTGGACCTTTACAATCCCTATGGCTCGATTCCGGAGATGTTTGATTTCTGTTTCAGAATGCGTACCAGATGCACTTGGAAAGCACCTTCTTGCTCCACCTGAATCACATTCCAATCAATAACATGATTAGCATCAGGTATATATTTCTTGAGAAATGATACATGGAATAAATTATGAATAGACATATATGCAGGCAATCCAATCATATAACCCACTATACCAATCCTCTCTAGGATTTCAAACAACCCACAATAGCAAGCTGCCAACTTTGAACAATTTCCCAACTTTAGGGAACTTTTGTTGTCCTTCACTCTCAAGAATACATGGTCTCCAACTTTAAATTCACTGTGAGTTCTTCCCTTATCAGCATATCTTTTCTTCCTATCTTGGGAAGCCTTTAAATTTTGTTTTATTTTTATCATTGGATCCTCCATTTCCCTGAGTAAATCTGGCCCAACCACTGCTCTATTTGTTGGGTTATCCCAGCTTACCAGTATGTTGCACTTTCTTCCATAAAATGCCTCAAATGGGCTCATATTTAGAGATGCTTGGTACCCATTGTTATAAGCAAACTCTACCAAGTGTAGGTAGTCTTCCCATTTTGATGGTTTATCCATCATATACATCCTCAACATATCTTCAATCACATATACAACAAAATTTCAAAAATCTTCAAAAATATGCGGGTATTCTGCCTGCATTGCATATTCATCCTCCCAAGTATCATCCTCAGGACCATACTAGGTCCATTGGACCTTTACAATCCCTATGGCTCAATTTCGGAGCTGTTTGATTTTCTAGTCCAGAATGCGTACTAGATGCACTTGGAAAGCACCTTCTTGCTCCACCTGAATCACATTCCAATCAATAACATGATTAGCATCAGGTATATATTTCTTGAGAAATGATACATGGAATAAATTATGAACCGACATATATGCAGGCAATCCAATCATATAAGCCATTATACCAATCCTCTCTAGGATTTCAAACAACCCACAATAGCAAGCTGCCAACTTTGAACAATTTCCCAACTTTAGGGAACTTCTGTTGGCCTTCACTCTCAAGAATACATGGTCTCCAACTTTAAATTACACCGTGAGTTCTTCCCTTATCATCATATATTTTCTTCCTGTCTTGGGAAGCCTTTAAATTTTGTTTTATTTTTATCATTGGATCCTCCATTTCCCTGAGTAAATCTGGCCCAACCACTGCTCTATCTGTTGGGTTATCCCAGCTTACCAGTATGTTGCACTTTCTGCCATAAAATGCCTCAAATGGGCTCATATTTAGAGATGCTTGGTACCCATTGTTATAAGCAAACTCTACCAAGTGTAGGTAGTCTTCCCATTTTGATGGTTTATCCATCATATACATCCTCAACATATCTTCAATCACATATACAACAAAATTTCAAAAATCCTCAAAAAGATGCGAGTATTCTGCCTGCATTGCATATTCATCCTCCCAAGTAGCATCCTTAGGACCGTACTAGGTCCATTGGACCTTTACAATCCCTATGGCTCGATTACGGAAATGTTTGATTTTCTGGTCCAGAATGCGTACCAGATGCACTTGGAAAGCACCTTCTTGCTCCACCTGAATCACATTCCAATCAATAACATGATTAGCATCAGGTATATATTTCTTGAGAAATGATACATGGAATAAATTATGAACAGACATATATGCAGGCAATCCAATCATATAAGCCACTATACCAATCCTCTCTAGGATTTCAAACAACCCACAATAGCAAGCTGCCAACTTTGAACAATTTCCCAACTTTAGGGAACTTTTGTTGGCCTTCACTCTCAAGAATACATGGTCTCCAACTTTAAATTCACCCTGAGTTCTTCCCTTATCAACATATCTTTTCTTCCTATCTTGGGAAGCCTTTAATTTTTCTTTTATTTTTATCATTGGATCCTCCATTTCCCTGAGTAAATCTAGCCCAACCACTACTCTATCTGTTGGGTTATCCCAGCTTACCAGTATGTTTCACTTTATGCCATAAAATGACTCAAATGGGCTCATATTTAGAGATGCTTGGTACCCATTGTTATAAGCAAACTCTACCAAGTGTAGGTAGTCTTCCCATTTTGATGGTTTATCCATCATATACATCCTCAACACATCTTCAATCACATATACAAAAAAATTTCAAAAATCCTCAAAAGGATGCGGGTATTCTGCCTTCATTGCATCTTCATCCTCCTAAGTAGCATCCTCAGGACCGTACTAGGTCCATTGGACCTTTACAATCCCTATGGCTCGATTTCGGAGCTGTTTGATTTTTTGGTCCAGAATGCATATCAGATGCACTTCGAAAGCACCTTCTTGCTCCACCTGAATCACATTCCAATCAATAACATGATTAGCATCAGGTATATATTTCTTGAGAAATGATACATGGAATATATTATGAATAGACATATATGTAGGCAATCCAATCATATAAGCCACTATACCAATCCTCTCTAGGATTTCAAACAATCCACAATAGCAAGCTGCCAACTTTGAACAATTTCCCAACTTTAGGGAACTTCTGTTGGCCTTCACTCTCAAGAATACATGGTCTCCAACTTTAAATTCACCGTGAGTTCTTCCCTTATCAACATATCTTTTCTTCCTGTCTTGGGAAGCCTTTAAATTTTGTTTTATTTTTATCATTGGATCCTCCATTTCCCTGAGTAAATATGGCCCAACCACTGCTCTATCTGTTGGGTTATCCCAACTTACTAGTATGTTGCACTTTCTTCCATAAAATGCCTCAAATGGGCTCATATTTAGAGATGCTTGGTACCCATTGTTATAAGCAAACTCTACCAAGTGTAGGTAGTCTTCCCATTTTGATGGTTTATCCATCATATACATCCTCAACATATCTTCAATCACTTGATTCACCCTCTCTATTTGTCCATCTGATTCTGGATGATAAGTTGTACAAAAATTCAAATTTGTTCCAAATCCATTAAATAATCCTTTCCAAAATTTTGAGGTAAATTTTGGATCTCTGTCAGACACAATTGTCTTGGGTATGCCATGTAATTGATAAATTTCTCTCATATAAACATCAACAATGTTGACTTCCTTGTGAGTTATCTTAACTAGAATAAAATGACCAGATTTAGTAAGCTTATCCACCACTACCACGATAGAATCATGTTGTTTGTTTGTTCTAGGTAGTTTGGTGATGAAATCCATTGTTACAACTTCCCATTTCCAATCAAGAATGGGTAATGGTTGTAGTAAACCAGCTGGGTGTCTATGCTCAACTTTTACCTTTTGACATTCCAAACATTTGGCAATAAAATCAGCAACTACTTTCTTCATGGATGGCCAATAATATTGGCTCTTGACAACTGCAATAGTTTTCTGATAACCTGGGTGCCCAACATAAGGTACATTATGCATTTCTCTCAATATCATATTTTGCAATTCATGAGAATTTGGTTTCAGACCATTATGGTTTTTCCTTAGATCAAACCTTTTCCCCATGAGGTAGTGTCTCCATTTCCTCAAGGCATGCACTATGGATGCCAACTCCAAATCATGAGTGGCATAGT
This sequence comes from Picea engelmannii, assembly GCA_009831015.1. Classification (NCBI taxonomy): domain Eukaryota; kingdom Viridiplantae; phylum Streptophyta; class Pinopsida; order Pinales; family Pinaceae; genus Picea; species Picea engelmannii. The sequence goes on from ML801672.1 coordinate 452,105, forward strand.
GTCTTTCATGATCCTTCAACTTCCTTGATTCGTAACATATAAAAAACCCATTTTAACTGAAGACTCCACCAAGTCCTTCCTTATATGAATCTATGCATACAATGGATTCTTCATTTGGGTATGCAATCTAGTATTGGAGAACTTTTTAATAATTGTTTCAAGCGTTGTAAACTCTTTTCAAAATCCAATGTCCACTAAAACTTCACTCCTTTCTTTTGTAAGGAAGTGATTGGGTGTGAAATCTTTGATAATCCTTTAATAAATCTTCTATAGTATCCTACAAGGCCCATGAATGATCTGAAATTTGTCACATTCTTTGGCATTGACTATTCTCTAATGGCTTCTATCTTCTCAGGATCCACTGCTATCCCATCTTCTGAAATGATATGTCCCAAATAATGAATTTGCTTATGGTAAAATGAGAAATTGTTCAATTTAGCATACAAATGATGCTCCCTTAATAATTGCAACACCATCCTCAAATGATTCTTATGCTCTTCTTCTAACTTGGAATATACAAGGATGTCATCCAAAAATACAATGACAAACTTTTCTAAATAATCTCGGAAAACACCATTCTTTAAGCACATGAAAACAACTGGTGCATTTGATAACCCAAATGGCACCACTGTGAACTCATAATGACCATACCTTTTCCTGAAGGTGGTCTTGTTGATATATTCTTCTTTAATCCTTACATGATGGTATCCTGACCTGAGATATATCTTTGAAAATATCTTTGCATCCTTCAATTGATGAAAGAGATCATCAATCCTTCACAGAGGATACTTGTTCTTTACAATCACTTTATTCAACTGTCTGAAATCAATGCACAATCTTAATGTCCCATCTTTATTCTTCATGAACAAGACTGGGGAAGCCCAAGGTGACACACTTGGGCGTATATACCCCTTCTTCAGAATCTCTTCAAGTTTCATTTGCAACTCCTTCAGCTCTGGTGTACTCATTCAGTAAGGAGTCTTTGACACAGGAGCTTCTCCAGGAATTAAATTTATAGATAAATCAACATCTCTCTTTGGGGGTAGTCCTGGTACCTCCTTGAACACATCTTCAAATTCTTCCAGGATTGCATGATCTTCCAAATTTGGCACCTTATCTTTAGGTGTCTTTTCCATATGAGCTGCAAATATTTGACACCCTTTTCTGTAACATTTCTTCAGCTGCAATGTTGAAATTTCTCTGATGGTCACTTCTCTAGGAATTCCATGCACTTTCCTTAGGTTCCCTTTCTCATCCAAGAAAGTGAATGCCTTGTTATGATAGTCTAGTGTAACATGATGTTTATCCAACCAATCCATCCCAATTAGAAAATCATAAGAACCTAAAGGAAATATGTTCAAATCGTCGTTGGTGCTCAGTCCATTCATGTCTATAAGACATGAATTAACCATCTCATTAAATTTTCTCTTAGCTCTGGTAGCCAGCTACACCAACCAATATTTTCTATGCTTGATTTTTGGCAAATGCAAACTTTACACCATCTTAGGATATATATAACTATGACTAGCTCCTGATTCAATTAAAATAACAATGGTTTGGTTGTTGATCATACCTTCCACTTCAATCATATGTGATTGATACTCTGCTTTCTTGTGTCTAGGGCTGCATAGATCCTTGGTACATTTATGCCCATGTCCTACACTGTTTCAGCCTACTGTACATTGTGAATAGTCATCACTTTTTCACCTCTGTCAAGACAATCTCTAAACATATTATCTCTTTTACAACTCCAACATTGAATAGGTGGTTTCCTTGGCCTTTGAACCCCTGTCTCAATTGTTCTGGTTTCTCTAGAAGTTGGTTGTCCCTAAGTATTATTTCTGAAGAATGATTGCTTAGTTCCCTTATTCCTCTGATCCATTTTGAATTTATTTTTGTCTTCCCAATATTTTTGGAAAGTTGGCCTTGATTTTTTCTGGTCATATAGGCATTTAGCTCGCCTTATGGTCTCCTCCAATGTCTTGGGATCATCATACTGTATTTTTTCACTGATGAATGATGGCAATCCACTCAAATACCTTTGAATCTTAACTGTCTCATCCTTGATGAAAGAGACATACTTAAATAGTTCTAAAAACCTTCTCTCATATTCATCTATGGTCATACTCCCAAGCTTGAGTTCAAAGAACTCTTTCATTTTCTTGTCATAGTATCTCTTAGTCAAATATTTCTTCTCAAAATACTTCTTAAATTCCCTCCAAGTAACACTTTTCTCTTTAATGTGTTGCACCTGCACAATTTGATCCCATCACATGGATGCCTTTCCATTGAGTTGATAGATGACAATTCTTCCTTCTGCATGAGAAGAATAATTATGCAATTGAAAATACTTTCTCATGCCTAGCAGCCATGTCTTTGCATATTCATCCTTCTTGTGCTCACCATCAAATGTAGAAGGTTTTATTTTGTTCATTTCTCCTCGTAGCTCATCCACCCCAGACCTCTTATGCCTCCTGATAGGGGATGGACTTGAGTTGATCTGTGACCTCTTATTGGAATGCCTTGTGGAGTGATGGTTATATCTGCTAACACTTCTTGTTTTTCTTTTCTCATCAAGAGACCTATGACTTCCTGATTTGCTTGAGCCACTCTCCTTATCCAATTTATTTTCTATTCTATTCAAGATATGCATTAATTTCATGTTGAATCCCTATTGCTTCTCCTTGGCTCTCATAATCATTTCATTATCATCTTTATGGATTTGGACATCCTTCTGCAAATTTTTAATGGTCTCTACCATATTCATGTTTTCATCCCTTCCTTCTGCATGTCCATTGGAGTTTGTTCTTTCAATGCCCAAATGGAAATCCATCCCTCTTATATCATCTCCCTGGTTGTAATTCCCCTATGCCTCTTCCATTCCTCTGGACTCTGTGCTGATATTGATCTGATCTAGTTGTGCAACCAACAAAACTTTGTCAGGCTAACTATTTCAACAATCTCATGAAAAATATGAACCATTATGGTTCAATAATATATTAAAAATATTTCTTATTATTTCCTAGAAAATTGAATTCCTGGATCAATTTTATGGGTGAATATTTATATTACACTGTACAACACCTTTCCAATGCTTGTTCCCATGCTCAATTCTGAGTCTTGAGCAGAAAGTTATGGTTATTGGAAAATTGTCCATTAATTTTTTTGTTCACACTTCAACTTGGCGGAACTCTACGATGTAATTATGCCTTTTTGCACCTACTCCATTGGAGTTTTCATAGAAAATCAATTGGGTTTCTTCATATACATATTTTGGACATTCTTTCCAAGTTTCACATCTTTCTGGGTTCTGGGATGCTAGTTACAGCCTGCTGAAGTTCTAGCCCAATTTGTGTTTTTAGTTTGGAATGCTACATGTACCTTCTTTTCCATATTAAACACTTTTAACATGCCTAGAAATTTAATTCAGATCTGGGACTATCTTCTATGATTCAATATATTTCCATTGACTTCTCCTGCGCCTCAATTTGATTCCATAGCAGAAACTTATGGCTCTTTGAAGTTAGTTGGGTCTTAAAATTTACCCTCCATTGTTTGTGTTGTAACTTTATCATATAAGATTTGTTTGATGAATGGTTTACACCATTATAAAGATCTCTCCAGGATATTTTATTTGAGCTGCAGAGACAAGTGTACCTTGGTATACATTGTTAAAGTGGTTTTTGAGTAGCTAAAAACGCTATTAAGGGCCTCAAAAACGCGCTGCAAAAAGATGATGTTCAAACAATATAAAATGTCGTGGAAATTCATTGGTTTTCTGCTATTGTTCATCCTCCCAATGAATTCACGCCCACAAATTTCAATATGTGCATCCATATTTAGCATACGCAACAACACCATAAGTTAAATCATGCTCCACGCACCTATAACCATTATGCATCACTTCTTTTTCGCACCAATAACTGGTGCGCACTACTTTTGTGTCGCACGCCAATATCCATTGTGCACAGTTTTGGTTCTTGCACTATTACCTATTGCGTGCAATTTTTGTATCGCGCACTGATATTTCACGTGCATTTCACTCTACACGCTACACTAGGCCAAAGTTTAGTACGCCCCCACCACGCACCAATACTTTGGGCACACCATTAACTAAATTGTCGTACGACAACATATACCCACACTGCGCGTGCACCAACCAAAATCCTCTGCGCTATGCCAATACTGCGCACACCACGCGTGCCATTATTATCTGTGTGCACACCGCGTGCACCTTAATATGTGTATGCACACCATGCAATGATAAATTTAGTGCACGCACTCACACACCAACATTTTTCTGCGTTGTGCCAAAATTTAGTGTGCGCACCTGCACACCAACATTTTTCCACGCGTTGCCAAAATTTAGTGTGCACACCAGCACGCCAATATTTTTCCGCATGGTGCCAAAATTTAGTGGGCGCACCCGCACACCAACATTTTTTTGTGCGGCGCCAAAATTTAGCGTACACACCAACACACCAATATTTTTCATATCACAAGATTTTTATTGCGCATCATGCAATTTTTGTGCACCCACCTGCACACATTCATTTTTATGCGCATCAATTCCTCTTGAATTCCGCTACAGAAATTGGGGATTTTTCTTAAATTTTCCCCCATTTTTACTGTATACATTCTACAACTATGAAATTTGTTCAATTTCACCCTGATAACACCAATTCAACCTCTGAAACAACAAATCGTTGCGGTTTGACATTTCTAGAACAAAATTTTCCCAAACTGAAGTCACAAATTGAGAATTTTAATTGCTAATCTCGCTCCAACTGTCATGGCTTCACTGTAACTTCAAATTCGACCAATTACAGGTTTGAATTTGATAGAGAAGATAATAAATCAAGAATATCTCACCACATGGGAAAATTTCTCAATTTTCCCATTAATTTAATAACAAAAATTGGGGCTTTTCCCAATTCTGCACAATTGTTGTTACTTTTTTCCATGGACACTCTAGAACTCGAAATTTGGCCACTTCAAAATCAATCCTCTATGAAATTTCACTTCAAATCAACTTGTTTAGGCTCAGTGTTGAAAAATGAATCTCTAATACCATATTGTAACATCCCCGGCCACCCATGTCGGGCCATGCTACTCCAGAAAATGCTTTCATTCTCTACTTAACATACTGTAACATACCCAGCACCCAACTGAACTATGCTAAATAAAATTTTCGAACTGCATGCAATTAAAATATATACACATAGAACTCTTGCGGAACATTATATATAAAACATAAATAGAAAAATAGATTTCGTAAATGCACAGATTCATACTAAAATAACAATAAACATATACATGCAACATATACAAGCAATACCCATAAATATAAAGACAGTTATAACCACACATAAGATAAACCCATAAAAATACACATGTAAATAACAATGCAGCATGTAATTTTATCACACAGTTGAGACTTATCTTGGTAATAATATCACCAACTGCGTGCAGACCTTCCACGAAGCTCACAACCTTAGACCACACTGCTCATCACTCTCAGCAGTGGGTCACCCCCGAGCTGGGACTAAACTCCACCCAGGTAAAGGGATTCCTAACCAGGATAATGGTTCATACACAATAGGAAAGACTCTGTCACAGGTTCCAACTCAAACTAACAACCTACAGTCTCTCATTCCCCACATGCCTTTCCCACCTAGGAAGTGTGCCCCTTCTCTGCTAAACAGTCCTTCGGCTTCCCCACTTCCTTTCTGGGCTTCAACAACAGGTCAGACAGGAAGTCTTAGAGCCCCGTAGTTGTAGTTTAGCACCTCCAGGAAATAAATTCTCAAAAATTCTTTCATCCAGAGAGAAATTTCTCACGGGCCTAACAACCCGCTTCTTCATTCCAACTCCCAAGATAACCAGATACATACACATGTATGGATATAGATACAGGTTCAGGTACAATGATAGGAAGGTACGGAGGATAGCTCAATGAGTGTGTGAATGATGATGGATTGATTGACTAAATGCCCTAATGATGGAAGGAATGATGAAAAATGAACTAAGTCCCAACAATATGTATGCATGTCCCCAACTTGACACTTGTCATGTTGGGATCTACTTTGGCCCACTTGTCCGCATCCTTAGAACTTAGGATAAAATAATTTCCCATACTTTATACTTTAATAAATATTAATATAATATTCCTTTTTGGCTTAAGCTCCCTAGATTAGCCCTTTTCCTTAACTTTTAGCACCCCCCTTTCCCTAACTAGTGGAGTTTAGTCCCCCGTACTCTTTTATCGTGGTCGGTCTATGCACAACGATGTATTTTATATTAATGTTGAGACATATACAAAAATAGGCTCACTAGACTTTAACATCTAGGCTCTCCGGCCTAATCATCAAAAAACTGGCTCACTAGCCTATAAAACACAACATATACACAAAGGCTCCCTAGCCTCGAAATCACGTGCACTTAAGTTGATGCACATGATATCCTGGAATGTGCACACTTCATCATTTTACTATGCAGTACATGTGCGCACTATGCCATGAAAGTTGCATACAAAAATGATAACAAACAACTCACCAGCTTAATTACATTTTCATATTTTCATTTACATTACAATTGGGTTCAGCCTAGGGATATTACACACACGAGATGAAAGATCTGTCCAGGGAGGATAGATGATGGTTTTCAAAGATGGAAAGCATGAAAAAGGCTATTGTAGTGACATGAGAAACCTATGATAAGCCATTATCCCCAAAGAATATTGTGATGAGGTAACATGGGATGGAGATATGCCTCGACAAGAGAAAGTTGGAGGGATCCCTCAACTGTAAGAATCGAGGAAGTCTCAAAAATTATTCTTGTGCGAGAAAGCCTTGGCAAGAAAAGATGGGTCACTGAAGGGATTGTATAGCAAATAAGGGGATGCCTGAGCCTAGGCCTAGAGGGTGAGTGGCCACAAGGAAGAGGATACTTTGATATTTCTTGAAATATGTTGATTACGATCATGAACACAATGGGTATGTCAAGGAAAACAATGAGCCAAGTTAATGAGACAACTATGTGGATGTAGATCCATGAACTGCAAAGATAAGTATTGTGTTGATTTGTGAATATTTCCTCTTGATTTTAAACAACAATAAAATGTTTTTCATGAAATTGGAATTAATATGCTTGCTATCGAAATTCTTGTAGGAATGTGCTATTGCCAAGAGTTTGGGAAAGGAATAGACTATGAAGGAAAGGAAGATGATGCTAAAGCAACCGAAGGATAAAGTCATGACAGGTGTACTGAGGAAGAACATCAAGGAAAATTTTACTTTGAATGGGGATAGGATTGTAACACCACCCTTTGTAAACCTATGATTATGTGTAATTAATCATGATTTATGGCTTCCATGCAATGGTATAAAATCATTGTAAATGTATTGTTTTTTAATTATAAATGAAAACAGATGACTATGGAGGTGAAGCCTTAAAGTACTAGCCATGATACCACTAGAGTAATGAGAGGAGGCCCTATTAAACTAAAGGACCTCAAGCCTTATTTATATTATTTGTTTTAGCCCAAATTTTAAGGAAAAATAGTTAATAAGGGAGGTTGGTAGTTGAAAAACCAACGACCCCAATGAATGGAAATATGGAGGGATACCAAAGGGGACATGAAGCTATCAGCTAGAGGAAAAAAGAAAAGATCGCCATGGGTCCCCATGATTGACCCATGATTTTTCTTCTGATAGAAGAAATAGAAGGATAGGTCGAGAACCTTCCCAAGCTATGCGTGAAACAAAAGCACACGAGGGGAAGGAGAAAATAACTCGGAGTTATTGGGGGTTGAAGGAAGACCATATCCATAGGTGTGTGAAGAAGAGTGATCGGGATGGAACAAAGAATATCATATGAGTTCCTTACTGGAATACAAGAGGTTTGCAGGATTGATACTAGTTGGGAGAAAAATATAGTTGGGAAGACATCTGATAAACCTTATGGAGGCCCTAAGTTCAATAGGAAGAAGGGGAGACATTTGTTGTTTCCAGAGAAGTGGATGAGAATAACCTCCCAAATATAATTATTGTCTTGATGAATCCACAATGAGAGAGTTACTTGGTGGTATCATGGCTTGTAATGGGGGTGGCCAAAGTGATAAGAGTGAATTCCTCTGAGCCTATGGTTGGGTGGAAAGGAGAACACCCATAGTCAGTTGGCTAGTTACAACATGCACAACAAATAAGTATTCTACGACTCTGTGTGATCGAGTAAAAGAAAAAGATTTTTTCCTATAATTGTATGCATGAATATGGATATTTGTTGATGGAATGAATGGTTGTGTCCCGTGGGAACATTAATGGATGGATATAAATATATAATTAAAATGAATTCCTTGTATTATATGCAAGTCATTACGCTACGAAATATGTATTTTGGCATGTCTATGTAACCAACAAAATGATGCAGCATGAGGTTGCAAGACTGCTAATTCCCAATGCATAAGCTATAATCCATTCAACACTGAATGCATTCGATGAGTCCAAAGATGAGTTGGTTACTCATCATAATACTATGTAAAACCATGTGAGGAACAATAGTTGTCGATATAGGGAAGAGGGGTCGATATCGACTATCCATAAATGGACTAATATCCACCTTCAAATCACAACGTTGAGGTGATCTCAGTCATCAGATTTCATAACCGAGCTCAAGAGGGGGTTATGCAACTCGAGGCATTGGAGCATCAAACCCAAGAATAATTTTAAGTATAAATCCCTTTAGAAGTTGTGACATGTTGATGTTTGGGGAACATGGTTCTAGCTCATGATTTCATGCCTTTAGTTATAAGCATAAGAACAAGAGAGAGAGGGTGATGTCAGGACTAACATGTTGTGCCAACCTAGAAGAGAGGAGGTCAAGATATTGACACTTTTCAGCATTTCATTTGCTGGCAAGTCAAGTGTGGACCCTATTTAGGCTTAATCCTTTGGAAGAGCACCTTAAAATCTGATTCGTTAGATATGGTAATCTAATAGATTTGAGACATAGATCTTGTGATAAAGGTACGGATTTGTAGTCCTAGGGACTAACCTAATTAAGTACCCCATAATCGTTGGGATTACCTTAATTAATCAACTTGTAATCCTTAGGATTTTTGGCATTGGAGGGTTCTCATGATACAATGATTACCTTAATTAATCACGATATTAACTTGTTAATTAACTCATAATCCTCGGGCGAAAAACCTTAGGAATTGTTAGTCCTAAGGAGCTCGGTAAAGTGATAAGGTCTGACTTCTAAAGTCACCAGGAGACAACATGAATCCTCTTCATATTCCATGTGATGAAAAATCTCCACCATTCGATCCTCTAGGTTGTTACAACGCTAGGAATTCTCGACAATGACGTGTCATGCTATGAGTTTTATTGAAAGTTTCAACTCGCCTCCTCAATCTATTCAAGGACATGTTGGAAATTTGGTTCGGGGGCATAAAATACAAACCGAGTAGTATAATGAAGTTCCATAAGCTCCCAGATGTCCATCTGGCTAAGGCCCATGCGACCATTCTACCCACAATATCCTATCATAGTGTTTTTGAAAATCAACCTCTTGTTCAGAATTTGTACTATGCCTCATTTAGAAAAAAATGTTTTTTGGGGAAATGGAATGACAACTACGTGGCCCCACTAGTTGAAACCTGGTGCCTTAGATCTAAAAGAACTGACATTTCATCCATCCAAGTCTCGATTTGATATTTATTGCGAGTTGCAACTCGCCTCCTCAAGCCATCTAGGGACATGTTGGCAATTTAGTACGGGGGCATAAAATCCAAACCGAACAGCATAATGAAGTTCTATAAGCTCCCATACATCTATTTTTCCAAGGCCCGGGTGACCACACTACCCAAAATCGCCCAACAAAATGTTCTTGAAAATAGACCTCTTGTTCAAAATTTGCACTATGCCTCATTGAGCAAAATCCTAGTCACGAAGATCCTCCAAAAAATGATTTTCTAGGGAATAGAATGACAGTGGAAGGGTTCCACTAGCTAAAATTTGGTGCCTTGGATCCAATGCAACTGATGGTTCATCCATTTGAGTCCTATTTTGATTTTTATCGCGAGTTGCAACTCGCCTCCTCAAGTCATTCAAGGACATGTTGGCAATTTGGTTTGGGGTCATAAAATACAAACTAAGAATCACAACAAAGTTTCATAAGATCCTTCACATATTTTTGTCCAAGGCCCACACGACCACCCTACCCACAATCTCTCGACACAATGTTCTTGAAAATTGACCTCTTGTTCAGAATTTGCATTATGCCTCATTGAGAAAAACCCTAGTCTCATAGATCTTGCAACAAATTATTTTTCGAGCAAAAAAATGACAGGAGAGGGGCCCCACTAGATGAAACTCGATGCCTTAGATCCAATTCAACTGACAGTTTATCCATTTGTGTCCTGGTTTTATTTTTATTGTGAGTTGCAACTTGCTTCCTCAAGACATTCAGGGACATGTTGGCAATTTTGTTTAGGGGCATAAAATACAAATCAAGCGGCATAACAGAGTTTCATAAGCTCTTGCACTTCTTTTTGGCCAAGGACCATGTGATCACACTACCCAAAATCACTCGACATAGTGTTCTTGAAAATAGACCTCTTGTTTAGAATTTGCACTATGCCTCATTGAGAAAAACCCTAGTCCCAAAGATCCTCCAAAAATTTTTTTTACAGGTAACAAAATGACAACGGAGGGGCCCTGCAAGCTGAAACCCAGTGCTACAAATCCAATGCAACCAATGGTTCATCCATCAGAGTCTCGATTTGATTTTTATCTTGAGTTGCAACTCGCCTCCTCAATCAATTCAGGGACATATTGGCAATATACCTAGAATCAAAGCATGACCAGGACATAGACCTAGAACTAGACCTAAACCCTGACCTAGACCTATACCTACACCATTACCATGACCTAAACCATGACATAGACCATGACCTAAACCATGACCTAAACCATTGCGGGACAAGGCATGACAAGACAAGGCATGGAAAAGCAATGTATAGGTATATGTCTAAGTCTAGGTATGGCAATGCAAGGAAAGGAAATGCAAGGCAGGCCAATGAAAGCCAAAGAAAGACATGACAAGGCTAAGAAAATCTAGACATGGCAAGACAATACAAGTTTTATGTCTATGTATAGGTCTAGGTCTACATACTATTTCTTGTTATAAAATTTATTGAGTTGAAAGATAAGTTTTTATTTCTTTGATTTTAAATAAGGCCTTGAAGTTATGTTGTTTTTCATGCAATCTAAAATAAATTGTGGATCAATAGTATAATGAGACTACACCATAAGGATGGAACATAAACCTATTTAGTGACATCCCTTTCTATGTAAATCCTATTAATTATGATAATATATGTTTCACAACTATGAAGATACCTAATATATATGAATAAAGAGAGTTTATGTTATGACCTTGAAATTCGCATGCAAGTATTTTTATCTAAGATATATGGGATAACAAGTTGTAGAATTACATGCTTAATTAATCCTTTGATTATAATTTTTAGGTATTAAACTTGTTCATTTAGTACAAGCATTATATTTTTTAAGCAAAAAAAAAAGGTACGATACATGAATTTGATTATTTTCTTATTAAATTGACTTGAAAAGAAATTCTCTCTAATGATGAAAAGAACTATATTTTTACAAACAATAAGTTTTACGAATATCATAATGAAACTACCTTTTAGACGAATTGTGGTTAGCTAAGGAAAGGAAAGGAAATGCAAGGCATGGAATGGCAAGTCAAGGAAAGTCATGGCATGGAAATTCAAGGCAAGGAAATGCCTGACATGGAAAGGCAAGGCATGGAAATAACATGGCATGGCATGGCAAGGAAAGGCAAGGCATGGAAAGGTATGGTATGACATGGCATGGAAAGGAGAGGAAAGGCATGGCATGGCAAGGCTTGGCATGGCATGGAAAGGAAAGGAAATGCAATGCATGTCATCACATGGCATGGAAAGGAAAGGAATGGCATGGTATGGAAATGAAATGCAATGTAAGTCATGGCATGTCATGGCATGGAAAGGCATGGCATCACATGACAAGGAAAGGAAATGAAACTCGTGAAATGGCATGGCATGGAAAGGAAATGCATGGCATGGAAAGAAAAGGCATGGAATGGCAAGGAAAGGAAAGGAAATGCAAGGCATGTCATGGCATGACATGGAAAGGAAATGCATAGCATGGCAAGGCATGGCATGGCATGGCATGGCAAGGCAAGGCATGATATGGAAAGGAAAGGCATAGCATGGCAAGGGAAGGCAAGGTATGGGAAATCATGGCATGGCGAGGAAAGGCATGGCATGGCAAGGAAAGGCATGGTATTGAAAGGAAAGGCATTGAATGGCATGGCATGGAAAGGCAAGGAAAGGAATGACATGGAAAAGCATGGCATGGCATGGAATTTCAAGGCAAGGAAATGCAAGGCATGGCATGGCATGGCATGGCATGGCAAGGTATGGAAAGGCAAGGAAATGCAAGGCATATCATGGAAAGGCATGGCATGGCATGGAAAGGCAAGACAATGTGAGGCACCTAGACATGTTGAACATATTTTCATTTATTTTCGACAAAGTCCTTCATGAAGTCACATACTGGTACCTGGGAAGTCACCAATTGTATATTTTTTCTTTTCTTCCATTCATCAATATCATATGTGACATATTTAAAGCTTTGCAAGGAAAATTCTTTCCTCCCCATTTCATACTCATCGCTTACATGGATGCACTTTCTCAGTAATGTCATTCCATCATACCTGGGGCATGTCCCATCTAAGAAATATTTTTGATAAAATGTACAACCCTCTAGCCTTGTACACAAGATGTTGTGAATAAAGTCTCTAGATGACGATGATGACAATATAACTGATCATTCCTACAAAAGGGTGTTATTATATATATATATGTGTGTGTGTGTGTGTGTGTGTGTGTGTGTGTGTCATAATAATAACCATACTCAATGTGATATCTACAAAACAACATGTGTTGCGAATTGTGTTTATTCAAACATACCAAGGCCTACATTTATGGAAATATCTTTGGACCAAATTAAGTGCACTATGTACTATCTTGAATCTCTCATATAATTATGTCTATGTAATGTCAAGAAAATGTTTAATATGGGGTTCACGGTCCCTAGAACCCCTTCTCAATTTTAGTACATATTTTTGGTTGGAAGAAGGCCTAGTGTTCTCATGCCATAAATATTGTACTAGTCCCTCAACTACTCCAATCAAATTCATGTTAGAATGAGTAAGCCTACCAGTGAAAGCCCACAAATTTGTTGGGCCACCTGTGTTGAGGCTATCTCATCTATGAGAATACTTTCTAATGGTTTTTATATTGTATTTCATGAGATGAGAGGTTTGTTGGAGAAAACGATGTTTTCTTGTGATCTTGCTAACAATTGATTGTGACAAGACACATTGGGCTGCATTACAGTCTTTAGAACGATATTTCTTACTAAGTCTTTGAAAAAAATCCACAACGTTTCTAACAAGAGAATGACTTGTTTCTAAACTTTTGACTGTTTTAATGCCTAAAATTCTCCTAATAACAATCAAATTTTTATATTTTAACAAAGCCAAAAATAATTTACATTTAGCGGCATCAGATTTTGGTTCAAAATATTCTTTAATTATTTTATAAGAATGATAATGAATAGTATTGTTAGGTAACTTACCTTCAACTGATGTTATCCCACTTTCATTCACCTTAATTCATTTAGGAGTTCTTTGTTGCACACTGCTCAATCTAGGTAGGGATGATGAACCCCTATTCTGGGAGTCTTGACCTCCCTTCTATGGAGTTAACAATGTTGCAGTTATTTCCCCTTCAATCACTAGTGGATCAATTATGGGAGGAGAGTGGATGTGTCCATGACTAGTTTTTGGAACGTATGACTATCCAACAAGAGGTTGCACCATAAGAACTTCTTCACCATAATGTTCTGCATTAGTTGCCTCTCTAATTTCATCCATTGTATAATCAACTCCAAGAAAATCCTCCATCATATGGTCATCCACAACAAATTTTCTTGATGAGATACTAATTGGATTGGTCCCTATTTAACTCCTGCACTTTGCTTGTGGTGATGGAGGATAAACAACAATGACATCTATTCCTCTAGAAATTGGATTTTCCTCTTCTGAAAACCTATGCTTTGACATACATAACTTTTGCTTTTATCTTTCTTCTTCTACTTTTCAATGGGTATTTCTTTCCTTGAGGAATTTTTATCTCAATTTTTTTAGTTCCCCATTTTTAAAGAGAAAAATTGTCTTCCAAGTACCCCACCACAAATTTTTCTTGTTATTACACAAGAAGGAACAACTAACAATTCCAATTCCAAGTGGGAAAATTTGTCTTAGTATTACAAAAGAAGACACAGCTAACAATTTCAATTCGAATTGGACGAATTTGTCTTGGTATTACACAATAAGACACAACTAACAATTCCAATTGCAAAAATTTGTCTTTTTATTGCACAATCAGACACAACCAACAATTCCAATTGGAAAAATCTTGGTATTACACAAGAAGACACAACTAACAATTTCATTTGGACAAATTTTTCTTTCTATTACACCAATAAGACACAACCAACAATTCCAATCACTTGGACAAATTTGTCTTCCAATTCTTCCCACAAATGTCTTGCAATAGCACAAATTTGTCTTTCAATTCTTCCCACAATTATCTTCCTTTATTCATTGTGAGCCATGCCTCGCCTTTAGAAAAAGTTTGGATTTCTTCGACATCTACAAATGAAATAATGAAACAGAACTCACTCATATTTCTGGTAAAATATATTATCAAGAAAAAAAACAAATTATGATACCTACCTACCTCCACCACCTAGAGAACCAACTCTCTAGTCTCCTTTCTGCTCGATTGTTTTTCTTCTCTCCTTCTCCTGGACCAGAGAACCAACACTCGTATCTCCTCTTTAATCCATCGTTTTCTTCTCTACGATCTGCCCTATTTTATTTTAAGTCCTTTTGTCACCCACTCGTCATACTTCAAATTAATTTAATTTTTATTTTAGGAACAAATGTTTTTGTCCCACACTCTGAGTCCCATCCCCACCGTTCTTCATTTTTAATGAAATTCTTGGCACGCACCTCAATTTTTCGTGCCTTGCCTTTCCTTGCATTTCCATTTCATGTCATGCCATGCTTTTCCTTTCCTTGACTTTCCATGCAATGCCATGCCTTTCCTTTCCTTGACTTTCCATGCAATGCCATGCCTTCCCTTTGCGATAGAAGAGGTTGAGGAGTGTGCTTGGAACATAAAACTACCCAGTAGGAATGCACACGTGTTCCTATAACATGTGTGTGCTAAAATGCATGCACATTATAGGAACATGCACACATTCCTGGTGGGAAAGGATGAGTTCCCAACCTAAGGGCTTGTGATTGAAAGTGTTTTAACGCATAGAGAAATGGTTAGATAACCAAGACGTGGTTGAAAGGGTTGTGGGGCCTTTAACAAGAGGTGCATGCATAGTGCACATAAGGATCGAGTGTGGATGGGGTTAAGGGTATAGTATAGGTTATTCCTAGGCTGAGATGGAGCTAGGGGGGTCTAGGTTATGGTCTAGGTCAAGATCTAGGTCATGGTGTAGGTCATGGTCATGTTCATGGTCATGGTATAGGTCTAGGTCATTGTTTAAGTCTAGCTCTAGGTCTATGTCATGGTATAGGTCATGGTCTATTGTCTAGGTCTAGGTTTAGGTCTAGGTCTAGGTCTTCCCATGTCTTTCCATGTCTAGGAATTGCTATGTCTAGGTCTAGGTCTTGACATGTCTAGGTCAATGCCATTTGTTGCCTTGCGATGTACCAAACTTGCAATAGTGTGTGAGAGTCTGAGAGGGAGAGAGAGGAATACATAGAGGGGGGTAGAGAAAGAGTGTATGAGAGTGTGATATTCAGATAGAGTCAAAGAGAGGGGGGGTGGAGAGAGAGG
>ML801672.1:468204-483550 GCA_009831015.1 Picea engelmannii
GAGAGAGAGAGGGGGGGGGGAATGAAAAATAAAAAATAGCTTATAGGAGCGTTGTACACTCTTAGAAATGTGTTTGTGTTCTTAGAGTGTGTGCATACTCTTAGGAACGCGTCCATGTTCCACATGTGTGTGCTAATAGAAATGTGTGCATGTTCCTAGAGTGTGTGTGCACTCTTAATAACACTATGCGTACACATTCTTATAGTGTGTGCGTGCTCTTAGAAACACGTCCATGTTCCTATAACATGTGTGTGCATTCCTAGAGTGTGTGCACGCTCTTAAGAACATGTGCACACTCTTTTTTTGTAAATAAAGAAAATATATATTACCTTCAAAGCATCAAAACAGTACAATTTTCATTGTTTGACACCTGTTTCGCCTCAGCAGGGAAATCAGAACATGTGGCTTGCAGAAAAAACTTGGAAACCATAAATGAAATTCAAAAATGTAACATGACAAGTGTCATACTCCACACATATGACGTGGCTAGTATCAGGCACCAAAAAATGTGTCTACCATGGATGTTTTCATTCACCAGAGAATTTAACAAAACTGAAAAAATATGTAGTTGGTTCCTGATATGAAAAAAGAGAGAGAAGCTAGAAGTTTGGAAAAATTGGGCATCCATCAGTGCTATAGGTGAAAACAAACCTTTTTCTGTAGGCGAGACAACGTGTTTTATCCAGTGCGTCTGATAGGGAGTCGAACATGAGGTCCATGCATCGGTTGAGGATGCTTTGATTATGAATTTTGTCCTCTAGGCTCTATCACATATCAAAGATCAATTGAAGGTGGTCGTCTGAAAATCGGTGTGGATTGAGCAAAGGATGCTCAATTTTCCCTACCGTATCCTCGTGAGGAATTGTGTTTGCATCAAAATTTTTTGGTGGAATCTCTTCCATGGCCATTCCAGGGGTTGTGTTTCGGGATATCCAATCTGTCAGCCAGCTGGGGGGAATTTATTCCTCCACCATGCAGTCGCCTTGCTCCAAAGGTTCGGCCTGGGGTCTGGTGATGATGCAATGTTCAGGAGGAGCTTCCAAAGGTTGCATCTCTAGAGGAAGAATTTCTTCATCCACGGGGCAGCTTTTAGGATCAACCATGGTATTAGAGAGGGGTGGAGGTGAGTGTGGGGCGTTAAGGGAAGGCAGATGAAAATCAAGCCAGTTCTGGCCAATTCTAGGAGAGATGGTGGTTGGAGGGGAGGGATGCGAGGGATCATGGAGGTTTCATCGAGCAATGGAGCTATAATATTGTATCCATATTTTGGTTTTACCACACTCTCTGGGAATGGTGTCAAAATTGCAACAAAGAATGGGGCAATGAGGCCAAGTAGATCTATGGTCTAGAGAAAAATAGGCTAGAGGAACAACGCTTGTGAGATGGAAACTGAAGAGGGTGACCTGCAGAGGTATGGATACCACGGGAGAATGCCCACAATAGGAAGGGGTGGAATACATGAAGAACCAAAGAGCCGACTGAAAATGAAGAATGACATAATGCCCAAGGGCTATTACCTTCATAGAGGCAGGTTGAATGATTGTGAGGAGCGCCATGAAAGAGGAGGTGAACCTAACCCAATGTCTAGTACCTGCTCCAGTACTCCAGCTCTGGTTCACATGAGGAGCTATTAAATTCCTTGTGGTGAAGTGGTGCACTACCATAACTACAGCGCAAGAGCCTTCATTCAAATGGGTTGGACGTTTGGTTGGTAGTTGGGGGTAATAAATCCCCTGACTACATGTGTGCCAATGTTTTCTAGCTGGCCATCTGTCACCCCATCCAGGGAACACGTGTACGCTCTTAAAAACAAGTGCACGTTCTTTTGAATTCAATTTTTTTTTGGTGGGATTGACAATGTGTATGTTGACTTGGTTGCCTCGAATTTAGGTTCGGGATGACAAACCTAGTGGTTCAGTCTGCAAATTGATAAAAAACTCAATTTTTGTGAATACCTCTCTAGATGTGTGTCTTTGACGTTATTTTTCTATAGGATAAAAAATTCAATTGTTAACGAAGCTAAATAAATAGATAGATTCAGCTATGCAGATTTCAAATATATATATATATATATTGTTTACTATTTTTAATCTATTTTTGTCTTCACATATATAAAAATCTTAAAATACATACCTCTCTTATTTATGCTGGAACTTTTTGTAGGCTTAACCATTTCTAGAATGAGTTACATCTACGATTTAAGAAAAAAAATATCTTTTGATTATGTTAAGACTCTCTTAGCTTGAACTAACAAAAATCAAATTTGACATAGTTATTCACAATTTCTATAAATAAAAGTTGTCTATTGAAAAAGCTAATTCTCGACCATCATTAACTTGCACTCCCCTTATGATAATAAAAAATACCATGGCAAGGTGTTGGTTCAGCGATTTATTCTGTCGAGTCAGCAGATGTATATTCAGTTAATGCTGGCAAGGTGTTAGAAGTGAGTTATTTTTTTGGAGTGTAATATTAAAGAAATGCAAAATATTTGCACTATCCAGAAATGAACATCATACAAGCTATGGAGGATGGGATCAAAATAAATAGCATAGTTATAGTTATGGCAAAGAGTCATGATGATGTTGCTCTAATTTCATATGATAGTTCAGAGATGCAAATCACATGGCAATAAAGTTTTGGAGGATCAAGGAAATGAGGAAATCGTTGTCTAAGCTGTCTGTCAGTCATGTATCTCAATGCACAGGTTGGACCGGAACAGAAGGAATCGTTGCGCTGGTTGCAGATTCCATTTTCTGTTTGGACAGTCAACAAATCCTCCATGCTAAGCTGCCAAAAAACGGGTTTGAATCACGTGAAACACAAAATAGAGGGCCAGTTTTTGAGTTTGAAGAAGTCTGAAATATGTTTATATCCGCAATGTACAAAAATTTCAGTTGCGAAATTATATGTAAGGCTTCCCGTGTAAAAAGTTGAATGGGCGAACTCAAAGATTTTTTCCGAGTCATGCCAGCACCATCTTCAATAGCCTCAACTCAGAGATCTTTTCAGAGTCATGCCAGCGCCATCCTCGCTTGCTATAAGCGAGGAATGCAATTATTATGAATGATATAAGAAGAATGATGGCTGCTGGGCTTCCTCTGATGCAGAGAAAAAGGTTGCAGTGAAGATCTTGGTAGTGGGCACTGGAAATTTTCTTTATTTTTCAATCTGTAGTGGAATCCGATTTTTTATTTTAATTTTCTAGCGGAATGCATCATGGCTTCCTTTTTATTTGTTTACTCCTTGCCGGAGATTAGTTTTCTCTTCCAGCGTGGTTTTACTACTATATTATTATTTAATAAGTCTAAAGATGAAATAAGAATGATCAATGACATTATTAAAAATAGACAGGCACATTAAATTTTTTATTGTTTGAAAATACTTTATAATGATTCCTCTACCTACCTTGCTTTAAACAAAGTGACTTTGAAACATCGATACTTTCTTATTAGTTTAAACATGTTATGCTTGTGTGAAAACATTTTGAAACATGTTATGTTATTAGTTTAAACATGTTGTATAGATTTTTGTTTTTGTTATTGTTTTTTTAATATTATTTAATTAAATTGAAATAGTTTTTTTTGGTGTTGGAGTAGGATCTAAAATTACTTTTGATTAGTTAAGAGAGTGTATTTTTAAGTTGTAAGGAAATAAATTAACAACCCAACATTTGAGAAGAGTGAAAGTCTCACCTTATGAACTACCAATGTGTCATTGAAAGTGGTGTGGTTTTCCTTTAATAATAGTGAAAGTCTCACCTATTATGAATCACCAATAAATCATGTAAGATGGTGTGATTTTCCTTTAATAATAGTGATAATTCAACTTGCATTTGTGATAGCATCCAATGATGGTTTTCGTCACTCCTCCATTACTAATAGTGAAAGTCTGACCTATTAATTGTGAAAGTGGTTTGGTTTTCCTTTAATAATAGTAAAAGTCTCACCTATTATAAACCACCAATAATTCATATAAGATAGTGTGATTTTCCTTTAATAATAATAATAATAAGTCAACTTACCTTTCTAATAACATTTAATAATAACTTTCATCACTCCTAATTAATTATCTTAGATTTTGCTATCTTTATTAAAAAAAAAATATTAAAAAATAAAAAAAACAAAATTATTTAAATGTTTTAAACAACAATACGATCATCACTGATGCAACCTTATGTGACAATAACCTATATATAATGTAGGTACATACTCCACATAATAC
This sequence comes from Picea engelmannii, assembly GCA_009831015.1. Taxonomy (NCBI): domain Eukaryota; kingdom Viridiplantae; phylum Streptophyta; class Pinopsida; order Pinales; family Pinaceae; genus Picea; species Picea engelmannii. The sequence goes on from ML801672.1 coordinate 472,429, forward strand.
ATTATGTACATAAAACTCTCATACCGAATACAATGCTTATATGACAATAATGTAAAGGAAAAGTACATACAAACTTCACATAATATGGGTCAGCACTAAACACTTTGCACCATAACATTTAATATTGCGGCGGGGTAAATATACATCTTTGGATCCTATGGGTCAGCTCTAAACACTTTGCACGATAACATTTAATATTGCGGCGGGGTAAATATACATCATTGGATCCTATTGATAACATTTAATATTGTGGTGGGATAATATATCGGATAATATATCATTGGATCTTATTGATAATAAAATTTGCTCAGATGAAATGTTTTTATCTAAGGTGTTTAGAAGTTGCCCTAATATATGTATATTATGTTAAATAACCTCCATAAAATAAAAGTAAATGACATTCATTTAATTTTATAATATCGGATAATATATCATTGGATCTTATTGATAATAAAATTTGATAAGATGAAATGTTTTTATCTAAGGTGTTTAGAAGTTGCCCATAATATATGTATATTATGTTAAATAACCTCCATAAAATAAAAGTAAATGATATTCATTTAATTTTATAATTAAAATTACTTATATTTAATTTTATTTTTTACATATAATTTAAAAAAGTAAATCACATTCATTTAATTTTATTGTTTACATATATTTTAAAATTGGATCCTATTGATAACATTTAATATTGTGGTGGGATAATATATCATTGGATCCGATTGATAATAAAATCTGATAACATGAAATGTTTTTATCGAAGGTGTTTAGAAGTTGCCCATAATATATGTATATTATGTTACATAACCTCCATAAAATAAAAGTAAATGGCATTCATTTAGTTTTATAATTAAAATTACTTATATTTAATTTTACTTATATTTAAAATTGATGATGATGATGATGATGATGACGACGATGATGATGATGATGATGATGATGATGATGATGTTTTATACATATATTTAAAAAATAAAATGTGATGATGTTGATGATAAACACCTACTGAAACAAAAATTGTTCTATTGGACTTTTAAAAAGATAACAAATTACTTAGACTTCTTTAGAATTTTATTTTTGTGTTTGAAAAGCTTTAAGAGAAGTGTTCCAAGATCACCAGTTTTGATGACTTAGGAGGTTAGGAAGGTCAATATTGTGACATATACTTTGAAATTGTGATCTAATTTGAGTATACAGAGGGCACTCTAAGAGACTGATTTTCATCTTCAACCCTCTTAATGTCACAAAGATGACATATTCTTTCACCCCACTGTGTTTTGAGAATTTTCCAACACCCAGTTTCGCTATGCACCTCATGGGAGTTGGTTTGAATTTTAGCAATGTTGACTTTCTTCTTTGCGTTATTCAAAACCGAAAGATTATTTTGATCTTCTAGGTTAGGGTTGACCATGTTGAAATTTTGTCTTAAGAAATTAATTTAATTAGTGTTCTTTTCTTTTTAACAATGTGCACAATAATTGCATATAAAGAATCACTGAAAGAATAACATCCACAACATACACAATATTTACACTGGGAAAACCTTCTAGGGGAAAAACCTGGAAACATTCCTCAATATAGATTCAACAACCAAGAACAATTCCTCTCTCCAAGAGAGAACTAACAATGCAACATATCCTTCTAAAAACCATTGACTAGGGAAGAGTAGTGCACCACATAACCAAGATATACTTGAGAAGTAGACCAAGATTATCCACAACATCACCTTCTAGCTACAATAACATCTCCCTCTAAGACTTGCACACTTTCTCTTCTTGGCTACAGAGCTTTGTGTGTTGTGTGTTCAAATGAGGCGCTAGCCTCCCTTATAAATAGTAGTTTTGCCAACCTAAAATTAGGTCTGGGCCAACCTGTCACTTCATCTTTTTATTTTACATTTTACTTGTCAAGGCACAATAGGTTCGACTTTTACAAAGGCACAATAGGGTCATCTTAACAAATATAATATCATAATATTCTATAGGGTTTTGTCTTGGTAAAATACAATAAGAATATCTTCTTAAGCTACTCAAAATTCAACACTCCCTCTTAGCGAGGAAGGTACTATTCTCGTCGTGATCATCATCAATACTTCTGCTCTTCTATACACCTGTTCATTGTCTTGTTGTCAATCAAGGATCTATATATCATAGGAAGTTTTGCACTTTCACTGTAGTAGCATACCAAACTGTGTTGGAGTAGCATACCAACTTGCATTGGGGTAGCATACTAGCATGCATTGGAGTAGCATACCAACCTGTGTTGGGTCAGCATACCATCCTGCGTTGGAGTAGCATATCAACCTGAACATACCAACCTGCGTTGGAGTAGCATACCAATCTGTGTTGGGGTAACATACCAACCTGTGTTGGAGTAGCATACCAACCTGCGCTGGGGTAACATACCAACCTGCGTTGGAGTAACATACCAACCTGCGTTGGGGTAGCTCCCACTACCGGGGATCACATCACTTCCTGCTACTGAGGAACACATCACTCCCTCTATCGGGGAACACATCACTTCCTGTTATTTGGGAACACATCACTCCCTTTACTAGGGAACACATCACTTCTCGCTACTGGGGAACACATCACTCCCTCTACTGGTGAACATCCTTCTGGACCACACCAATCTTGTCTCTGAAGTACTCAAACTTCACTTTCAACGGAGGCTTAGTCAACATGTATGCTACCTGCTCGTCGGTAGGACCATACTAGAGCTTCACTACTCCCTTATGTACCATCTCTTGGATATAGTGGTACTTGATCTTGTCATGCTTGGACCTATCATGACACACTAGGTTCTCTAACAACTTTATGCTACTCTAGTTTTCATAAAATATACAGGTCTCCTCCAACTCAAGATCAAACAATTTTGCAATCAACTTTCGAAGCCACACTACTTCACCACAAGATGACCATGCTACCACATACTCTGCCTCTGCAGAACTGAGTGACATACAATTATACTTCCTACTGAGCCACGAGATCATATTTGATCCCAAACTAAAGCAACATTTAGATGTACTTTTCTGGACTGTGACATTGCCTGCCCAATCTGAATCTGTGTAGCCCTTGCAGTCTTATCTCACGATCCGAGATACATTTGAGTCCATAATCAACTGCACCCTTCAGTTACCTTATCACATGTTTTTTCGCAATCAGGTCAGCATGTATAGGCTCAATCATGTATTGACTCAATGTGTTCACTACAAAACATATATTTGTCCTCCTGTTCGTCAAATATATCAACAAACTAATAAAATTGTACCAAATTGGTACACTTGATCAGCTGCAAATCCATATACTCAATCATGTGTTGGCTCTATGTGCTTTTCACAAAGCACTATCTGTCTCACTTCCTGAGAGTATGTCCTCTACTCTCTCTACAATTGTTCCTTCTGGAACTAGGACTCTACACTTGCAGTTGCTCTCTTTGAAACTGAGAATGGTTGCTCCATTTTTATTGTAGTTGTTGAAATTTGAGAGTAGCTCCTCTACTCTATCACGACAACACATTCATTTTCTCCCTCTGAATCTCATACTGCTCTATCCTCTTTTAATGGATCATGGTTGTTCTATAGTTGGTCTAAATGGTTGTATTCCCAAGAACTGGAACTATTTCTTCGATTTTGGTATTATCCTTCGTGGAGGTGTACTGCTCCCTGCATGAGTAAACCGGATTCCTCTGAGCCTTGACTTCCTCTAAGTCTACAATATACTCAAAGTCTCTGCAATATATACTTGGTGTTGGCTAACAAGTCTTAATATGAAAGACTGAGTCAGACTTCAAATGAATTCTACTTCCTATCAAGGTGGCCTCACCGTCCACTAACCATTTCTTCTCATCGGGAAACTACATGACACGATGAGCCATACATGATGATGATGCATGACACTGATGATCTCACGTACCAGGGAAATTAGCTTTTATAATTTTAATGTGCTCATTTCACCATAGACAATATTACATTATTGTCACCCAACCATAGGCACACATGCCACCCCCGAGCACAGAAACTATCTCTTAAATTTAAATGAGACCTTGTTGGATTCTCATACCAGGGATAATGATCCAACAAGCTAAGATAAAATGCATAAAGTCTAATGTTATTAAACTTAAAATTGAAATCAAATATGAAGGGTGCATACCTGGAGCATGCATTGTTAGACTGATTTCTTGATATGTACGATGTTTGGATGAATAATGATACTTCTTCACAATTTTCACTTGGCCCTCATGATATAAGAATTTACAAAAAAATTATCCAACTCTTTTACTACTTGAATTATAATGAGGGGAGAAAAAAATATTTCTATTAATATCACTTGATATAGATCAAGTGCTTTAGAAGCACTAAGACCTATATCATGGAAGATATGGTTCATCTGAATCATCTTTTTTTGTTCTTTTCTGATCAGGTTTATCTTCTTCTACAATATGAGCATGATGTCTTTGAACTTCCTCTTTCTATTTTGGTATTTTTATTAGGGACAATTTCTTGCAATATGTCCCATCTTCTAGCAAATGAAGCATCTGAAGCTTGAGAGATCTTTATCAAAATATTGTCCTTTATGAGGCTTTTGAATCTTCTTGTGAGAATGAACTTCTTTCTTGTTCTTTCCTTTTCTTGCATGATTTGTTAGTGCTCGATCTTCATTTCTTTCTATCTTTTATTTTCTTGCCTCTAATCTATCTTCTTCTTGAGTACATTCTTTCCACAATCTGCTAAACTTAGTTAACTTCCTTCTAGAGAAAATTCCTTGGATGAAGGATTCCCAAGAATTTGGGAGACCATTCAATGTGGTCATCGTTAATCTAGGACACCCTTGTGAAGTAATATTTTATGGTTTATGTATTTTTCATCTTCACATTCTTGAGTTGTGTCCTCAAGGTCATTTTTTGATTGATTTATTTTCCTTCAAACAGATAGGATAATGCATCCATCATTTGCTTTGAAGTTTTTAACATTGAAACATGAGGAATCAAGTGGTTCATGATGGAGTCGGCAATGATCCTATTGGATTTGATCAGATCCTTCTTATATTTTTATTTGTCCTCATCTCCCTCTGTATCTTCAATATCTTTTTCAACAAGACTTACAAGGTCATTCTCTTCTAGAATGAGCATTACTCTGTACTTCCATGCTCATAAGTCATTGACTCCTTCAAGATTTTTTCAAGCTTGATACTAGTAGTCATCCTGTCTGGAACAAGTGAAACAATGAATAAATTTTCAATATGTGGATAATATACCTTACCAGAGATATTGTTGATCCAAGGATGATTTCTGTCAAAAAATCTGTAGTAGTTGCAACCATACCTATGGTTTATGAGGAAATCTTAATTTTTCAACTTGTAAAATTTTGAATTCTGGTCCAGGGAATATATTTTCCGTGCCTAGGCGAGTTCCTAGATGTGCTCACTTTCTCCAGTGACCTCCTTAAATAAGGAAAACATCACACCTATGGTTTATGAAGTTGCATGCAGTTGCAACACCTGCAAGAACAATTACAGTTTACAAGATTTCGTCAAACTAAGAATTTACACACATGAAGAGGTGTGATAGGGTTAGGAGAGTCTTCCTATGCTCTTACATTCTTTAGCGAGTTCTTTTTTGCTGTGAAAATTCCTTCTTTCAGGACCGCTCTGAAACCATGTTGAAATTTCATCTTAAGCAACTAATTTGATTAGTGTTCTTTTATTTTTAACAACGTGCACAATAATTGCATATAAAGAATCATTGAAAGAATAACATCCACAACATACACAAGATTTACCCTGGGAAAACACTATAGGGTAAAAACCCAACAAACTTCCTCAATATAGATTCGACAACCAAGAACAATGCCTCTCTCCAAGAGAGAACTAACAAAGAAGAAGATCCTTCTCAAAACCCTTGATTAGGGAAGAGTAGCGCACCACATAACCAAGATATACCTGATAAGTAGACTAATATTCTACACAGCGTCACCTTCTAGTTGTAGTAGCATCTCCCTCTAAGACTTGTGCACTTTCTCTTATTGGCTATAGATCTTTGTGTGTTGTTTGTTCAAATGAGGCGCTAGCCTCCCTCATAAATAGTAGTTTTTCCAACCTAAAATTAGGTATGGGCCAACTTGTAAGTTTATCTTTTTATTTTACATTTTACTTGTCAAGGCACAATTGGGCCGACTTTTACAAAGGAACAATAGGGTCGTCTTAAAAAATATAATATCATAACATTCTTTAGGGTTTTGTCTTGGTCAAATACAAAAAGAATATCTTCTGAAGTTACTCAAAATTCAACAGACCACCTCCTTGTAGTATCTTGATTTCATTTTATCCTCTAATTCTTGATCACACCAGAGATTCTCAAATTTAGATGTAAGAATATTTTTAATATTATTGGTATTTTGCATAATGCCATCTTCCTGTATCCCCCAAATATTTAGCCAATACTTGACATCTTTATGTCATCCCCGATTGAGTCGTTGATGGTTTTGGTTAGAGTTTGAATCAATTTTGGGGAGTATCTTATCATCCATATTGTTTATATTTCTCTTGTACATTAAATACCTAATTATGGTTGTTCTCTCAATGGGGGAAAGGCCTGCTTCTATAAGGAGGATATGATAAGATGTATTACCTTTAATTTTGAGATTATAAGTGATAAAATGCTTTTGGATCTACTCTATCTTTCTTTAGGATTCTCTAAAGATACTGCATCCCCAAACTTCACATCCATATAAGATAATAGGAGTGATGAGAGTATCAAAGAGGAGTTTTTACTTATCCCATACCCAAAGGTTTGCCAGCTTACACTTGTTATCAAGCCCACAATAAGTTTTCCACCCTCAATTTATCTTTTTCTCAATGCTATAGTTCTAATTGAGCTTGTGATGAATGTCGATTCCAAGATATTTGTATGAAGGAACTCCCTCCAATCTATTGTCGTCATATATATGAAAGTATCATCGGTGATATTTTGGGATTTAACTATCATAACTTTCATTTTGTTAGTGTTCACAATCATACACATACTAGAGAAGAAGTCCTTAAGGATTCTTGGTTGTTTAACGAGGTCATAGGGATTCCTTGTCATAAGAACAATATCATCGACATGAACAATAAGGATGATGATACTAACAAGAGTCTAAGCAATACAACCAACATCTTCCAAAATGTATTCTAACTTATTAATGTATATGCCAAAGAGGGTAGGGGACAAGGGGCAACCTTGCTTGACTCCTATATTACAGTTAATTTCTTCTAACCATCCCTCAGTGTTTAGGCTTAATGTTCCTAAATTTGGCAATGAAATTATCATATAACCTTACTGCAACAACTCTAAGCTCAGAAGGAACTTTTATCTCTTCTAACCTATTCCAAATATTAGTCCTAGGCACTGTGTCAAAATATTTTCTAAAATCAACGAAACAACAAAGGAGATTGGTTTTTATTATTGTGACACTCCTTTGCAATAGTCCACAATTGAGTGATATCCTCTAAAAACAGCTTAGCCTTTAGCTTTTTTCCATGGCATTTAATCCATATGCTAATCTTCTTTTCCAAAATACTTCTGTATACCTTAGTTAAGATGGGGCTAATCATAATGGTCCTATAATTAAAAGGATTGCTTTTATCCTCAAATTTATAGATAGGAACAATGAGACTTTGAATCTAGGGGTTTAGAGAAGCCCTACATAACTACTAAAATATATTTAAATTTAAATATTATTTAAGTTTCTTTAATCTATAAAACTTAAAAAATATACAATATAAAAATGAATAAAAAATTTAAAATATAGATTTAAAAAAACTTTAAAGGAAAAAAAAAAATTAATCAATACTAAAATTTAAAAGTTTATGACTAAAGGGTCCATTATCCCACAAACAAGAGGGTCTCATACATTAATTTGGTGTCTAGCTTGAGTGTAACCTTAAAAATAGTCTATTATTATTATTATTATTATTATATAAAAAATTACATTACAAAATTAAAATTAAATTACATGAGAAAACACTTAAAAAAATAATACCAACTTTGTCACTTGACAAAGTGAATATTAAAAAAAAAACTTAAAAAATAAAAAATAATTGAATAATATGAAGTGATAAACAATGAATAATTTCAAAAAGAAAAAGGTTCTTTAGTGGAAACTTATGACTTTAAAAATATATTTTTAATATTCAACATCACAAAAAAACTTATTGTTTTAGAAAAATAATTTTAATATTCAAAGTAAGAAAATTCAATATTTTAAATTAAAAAGTAATAAATTTATAATTATGAAAATGATTGAATATAAATTTTAATGTTGTAGGTTAAAGATTCTATGAAATGAAGATTTTTTTTGTGAATATTTGCTAGATAAATTGTTGGATTAGTAGATTTAAAAGATTTTTATGTACAATGCTAGTGTTTTGGGAGTTCATGTTGAATTCATTTCTGCATTCAAAAATGAATTTTGAACAACAGAAAATAGTGATTCATGTAAATTTATATGGACGGATTCCCATGAAAAAAACCATTTCATAGAACAACTAACCAACACCAATTTTAATATTTGTTAGTTAAATATTAAAACATATTAATTTAAAAATAAATAAAAAATTACAATTTAAAAAAAAATATTTATATTATTGAAATAAAAATAATTCATATTTTAAATTAAAAAATAAAAATGAAGAAATATTTTAAATTAAAAAGTAAAAATGATTAATTATTTTTTGAAGGAATTCTTTTTAATAAAATTTATTTAAAAACATTATAAAATAAAATAAATGTTTACAAATACAAGGTTTGAGGATTAGTTCATTAGGTAAATCTTCCTAATTAAACATGAAATGAAATCGTCCTAGTCATGAAAATCTTCCAGCTGTCTGTCAGTCCTGTATCTCAGCCCTTGTCTAAGCTGTCTGTCAGTCCTGTATCTCAATGCACAGGTTGGACCGGAACAGAAGGAATCATTGCGCTGGTTGCAGATTCCATTTTGTGTTTGGACAGTCAACAATTCCTCCATGCTAAGCTGCAAAAAAACGGGTTTGAATCACGTGAAACACAAAATAGAAGGCCAGTTTTTGAGTTTGAAAAAGTCTGAAATAGGTTTATATCTGCAATGTACAAAATTGAATGGGCGAACTCAAAGATTTTTTCCGAGTCATGCCAGCACCATCATCAATAGCCTGAACTCAGAGATCTTTTCAGAGTCATGCAAGCGCCATCCTGGGCTTCCTCTGATGCAGAGAAAAAGGTTGCAGTGAAGATCTTGGTAGTGGGCACTGGAAATTTTCTTTATTTTTCAATCTGTAGTGGAATCCGATTTTTTTTTTTTTTTTTTTCTAGCGGAATGCATCATGGCTTCCTTTTTATTTGTTTACTCCTTGCCGGAGATTAGTTTTATCTTCCAGCTTGTTTTAACTATTATATTATTATTTAATAAATCTAAAGATGAAATAAGAATGATCAATGACATTATTAAAAATAGACAGGCACATTAAATTTTTTATTGTTTGAAAATACTGTATAATGATTCCTCTACCGACCTTACTTTAAACAAAGTGACTTTGAAACATCGATACTTTCTTATTAGTTTAAACATGTTATGCTTGTGTGAAAACATAGTGAAACATGTTATGTTATTAGTTTAAACATTTTTTTTTTGTTTTTTTAATATTATTTAATTAAATTGAAATAGTTTTTTGATGTTGGAGTAAGATCTAAAATTACTTTTGATTAATTAAGAGAGTGTATTTTTAAGTTGTAAGAAAACAAATTAACAACCCAACATTTGAGAAGAGTGAAAGTCTCACCTTATGAACTACCAATGTGTCATTAAAAGTGGTGTGGTTTTCCTTTAATAATAGTGAAAGTCTCACCTATTATGAATCCCCAATAAATCATGTAAGATGGTGTGATTTTCCTTTAATAATAGTGATAATTCAACTTGCATTTGTGATAGCATTCAATGATGGTTTTCGTCACTCCTAGTTAATTATATTAGATTTTGCTACCATTACTAATAGTGAAAGTCGACCTATTAATTGTGAAAGTGGTTTGGTATTCCTTTAATAATAGTGAAAGTCTCACCTATTATAAACCACCAATAATTCATATAAGATAGTGTGATTTTCCTTTAATAATAATAATAATAAGTTAACTTACCTTTCTAATAACATTTAATAATAACTTTCATCACTCCTAATTAATTATATTAGATTTTGCTATCTTTATTAAAAAAATAAATATTAAAAAATAAAAAAAAATAAAATTATTTAAATGTTTTAAACAACAATACGGTCATCACTGATGCAACCTTATGTGACAATAACCTATATATAATGTAGGTACATACTCCACATAATACATTATGTACATAAAACTCTCATACCAAATACAATGTTTATATGACAATAATGTAAAGGAAAAGTACATACAAACTTCACATAATATGGGTCAGCACTAAACACTTTGCACCATAACATTTAATATTGCGGCGGGGTAAATATACATCATTGGATCCTATGGGTCAGCTCTAAACACTTTGCATGATAACATTTAATATTGCGGCGGGGTAAATATACATCATTGGATCCTATTGATAACATTTAATATTATGGTGGGATAATTTATCGAATAATATATCATTGGATCCTATTGATAATAAAATTTGATAACATGAAATGTTTTTATCTAAGGTGTTTAGAAGTTGCCCATAATATATGTATATATGTTACAAAACCTCCATAAAATAAAAGTAAATGATATTCATTTAATTTTATAATTAAAATTACTTATATTTAATTTTATTTTTACATATATTTTAAAATTGGATCCTTTTGATAACATTTAATATTGTGGTGGGATAATATATCAGATAATATATCATTGGATTCTATTGATGATAAAATTTGATAACATGAAATGTTTTTATTTAAGGTTTTTAAAAGTTGCCCATAATATATGTATATTATGTTACATAACCTCCATAAAATAAAAGTAAATTACATTCATTTAATTTTATAATTAAAATTATTTATATTTGATGATGATGATGATGATGATGATGATGATGATGATGATGATGATGATGATGATGATGATGATGATGATGATGATGATGATGATGATGATGATGATG
>ML801672.1:483650-494558 GCA_009831015.1 Picea engelmannii
AAAAAAAAAATCTGGCTATCTTTAAAAACATAAATAATTCAATTTTTAATTGCATCATAGAGAAATAAATAAATGAAAATTTCACTAATTTCTTTTATAAAAGATGAAAGAAATGATGAAAAATAAAAAAATTGTAGGAATTTATTTCAAGAAGAAAAATTTGAGCTATGAAATTTTCTTACAACCATTCCAGATGAATAAAATGGAATAAAATATAGAGATAAGTTTAAATAAATCATCATTCAAGACAATCTTTAATAATTAAAATTAGCCTCTTGTTTGGTCTCCATTCAATTAAAGAGTAGTCTTTTACATTCATTCATAGAGTTCCAAAATATGAAGAAAAAAAAACCCTTTCTCTAATTTTCATACTCCCTTAAATAACTTTGAAAAAACAATTAAACTAAATTACCTAACTTCTAATGCTAACCTAATCAAGGTCTTTTTCTTGGCCAACCCTTTATTTATACTCCCATTTCTCAAAATGACTTTGACAAATATCAATATGAAGAAATACATGTTGTTCCAATGGGGACCCAAAGTTATTACATCACTTTCTAATCTTTTAGTGTGTTTCTTAATCTTAGGAAAGAAAAATTCCAAGAAAGGTACTCTCTTAGTTTCTTCAACAAGAAACTTTTCTAAGTGTTCCTTTTCAACACTTTGAATTGCTTGAACTTATACTTTCAGCTAAACCATGGAGTATTCAAATTTCTTCATCACTTGTTCCACTAGATAAAAGGTTTATGGAGGATCAAATGAAGGTAATTTGTAGTTTTTTGTGATATCTTCTAAAACGTTCCAATTTTTTAGACACTGCAACCATCATTCTTGTATGTCTCTTAAACTATCGTCGATTGAATGTTCCCAAAATCTCAAATGCGCTTCTATTTCTTAAACTTCATTCTTTTCGAGCAATTTGATATTGTGATCTTTTTGTCCCCTGACCCACTGGATTCCTTAATAGAAACAAGTTGGTCATATGTTTTTTCTCGAGTCCCTTTCCAAAATGAAATATTATTATAAAAAATTGACAGTTGTAGTGTGTGCTCTTGCAACTTGAAATATCTAGCATAAAATTCTCTTTTCACGCTTATATTAGATTCAAGTACATACATCACATAATCAATAAAAATGGTACTAACTTGCTTAGTAGAATTTTCAGATTCAATATGCTTCTCTAATTTTTGAATCTTCATCCTCAGTCTAGACACATTATTTTCTTCCAACTATACTTTGTCCATGGTTTCTTTTGTTAATACTAAAAATGATGCTACCAAATCATCTAATGAAGAATTATGCAAATACATAACCTACTTTAGTCACACATGCTACACTTCCTCTTATTTATGATCTCCTCTTCATATGCACCTGCTTGACAATCCTTTGCTATGTTTTATTGTATGCCAAAAGCTCTGTATTTTCAAATTCCTCTAATAGAATCATTTGTTTACTAGTAGGATGAGTCATTACCATTCCAAGACTTCTAGGTGTAAGTAGCTCCTCATTTCCAGAACTTTTCTCTTTATCAATTGTTGAAATCACTTTGTCCAATGTTGATTCACCAATATTTGTATTTGTAGGGTCTTTCGTCTTTTTCTTAGTTTGATATTGTTATAGTTTTACACTTGTTTGCATTTTTTCATATTCTATTTCTTTTTTCAACCCTTAATTTCATATTTCTTTTGCTCTAACTCGTGTTGTTCTTGTTCAATTTCGTTACCTTCCCCGTCTTTCTGAATTTTCTCCAATTGCTTTGTTTCATATTGATCCTTTTCTTGTTTCATTTCTATTTATTTTTATTTTTTTTCTCTTTTTCTACTGTAAACCTTTGTTGTTCTTCCTCTTGAGACTTTATCTATTTTACAACTTCTACTTTTTGCTAAAGCTTGGATTTATTTTCTTCAAAGGATATATGTTTAAAGATGAAATATTCTTTATCCTTCAATCTTTGCACAAAATCATTCATTGAATCAATATCGATATAACAATTCATTGTCCCATCTCTCATGGGAATAGAGTCAAGACCAAGTTATATAGGACCAATGTTTTCCTACCAAACCTTGAGGATCATGATTTTGAATTTTCCTTTTGGAACTTGAACTCAAGCATCAAGTTCCCTTGTTTATTTGCATGGTTGGAATTCATAATTTTTTAATGTCCAAAGTAGAAGTTATAAGGGATAACTAATTTTTTCTTCACATCTTTGGACCTTAACAAGCACATAATTGAATCCATGTAAAAGGTTACAATTACAACAATAATTGCAGTTGTAGTTGCAGTAGAAAACGTTTCAAACCGTTCCTAAACTATATGGCACGTAGATCTATTCATCCATGAATCATATAGAGAGGTGTATGTAGAAGATGATGAATTCAGGGGGGTGTTTTAACAACTAAAAGGAAAAAAGGAACAAATATATGTTGTTTACCATCTCCAATATGGATTAATCTAAAATACGGGGAATCTTTATGTACCAAAGGAAGAAAGAGTACATGTGATAAGGGAGGTTCCCACCTCCAATGTTGTTAGTCATTTTGGTGTTAGAAATATTGTGGATAAATTGTAGAGGTGTGTTTATTGGCCCAATATGAAAGAAGAAGTAGCTATATTTATTAAAGATTGTATTATATGTTGCACCAACAATCCTAGTAACAAGAATCAAGGACTAGATGACCCATGTCTAGCCCCTACAAGTCCATGGGAAAGCATATCCATGGAATTTTTTAGGGGCTTTCTCAAGACAAGAAGATGGTACAGCTACTTGTATATGGTACTAGGCGTGTTTTTTATGATGTCTATATTGATGGATTGTAATAAGGCCATCATAAAATAAGAATTTTTAAGCTTGTCCTTTGAAAGGTTCTGGGCATAGTTTGGGTTTCCCAGAAGAATCATTTATAAAAAATATACTATATTCCTTAGTGTATTTTGGACTTCAATGTGGAAGAAGTTTGATACTAAAATGAAGAGATTCGTTTCCTTCCACCCACCCACATGCTAATGGGAAAATATAGGTAGTGAATATACATTGGTTAAGATTTTGAGTGGTTACAATCAAAACATTCCAAAGATGTTGGATGAAAATTTGGTTTACAAACAACATTTTTATAATAGATCTTTTATAAGAAAAAACTAACAATGAAGAACCGAATACTTATCTATTCTTCTTGTCAAACCCTAGCAAGGGTAGAAAACTGAGTCACCATATAACTAACGCAAGATAGGTGCATCACTAGCATGCCACATAACTGGCACAACTGGTAACTATAGCTGCAGTTGCTACAACAACTGCAACTGTTGTTGTAACTACAAAAAAATGGTGGTAACTTGAATCCATCTTGAATTTTGGAGAAATGTTGGTCAAACCTTTGTGTCTCAAGGTAAATATGGCAGAGAAGTACTTAAGAAGTTTAAAATGGATAATTGTAAAGTTTCTTATGTTCCAATGCAACAGAACACGAAACTTTACTGTGATGATGGTTCAAAGGAGGAAAATGATACAATGTATAGATAGATGGTGGGAATCTTGAACTATCTCACTACAACCAAACCTAACATAGCATACTTTTCTAGTATGTTAAGTCATTTTATGGCTAAACCTCTATAAATCCATTGGAATGCAACGAAAGGGATACCCAGGTATCTCAAAGGAACAATTTATTAAGGTATTAAATATATTGATTCATTCAATGTTGAGCTTACAGGTTACTCAGATTCAGACTAGGTTGGTAATCTGAATGATCGGAGATCTACTATAGGTTATGCCTTTAGCATTGGATCCGAGATTGTTTCATGGAGCAGTAAGAAGAAACCTACTATATCTTTGTCACCCACTGAGGAAGAATATAACGTGTTGTGTGCAACAACTTGTGAAGTTGTTTGGTTGAGAATACTATTTCAAGATGTTGGATAAGAACAAATGAAATATACGATAATCAAATGCGATAACCATAGCTCAATCAAGTTGGAAAATAATCCAGTTTGTCATTTAAGGACAAATCATGTTGATACTCAGTTCCATTTTGTTTGATAAAAGATGCAGTCTAATGACATTTCTTTAATGCATTGTAATACTAGTGAAATGTTGTTGACATTTTCACTAATCCTCTTAGGAAGATCAAATTTGAACTATTTAGAGAGATGTTAGGTGTGGATGTCAATCCTTTCTCCATTAAAGGGGAGACTTAGAGATAATGGATATTAGTTGTAGAGGATTAGTTTCCAAACATTTCAAATCGTTCCTAAACTATATGGCATCGTATATATATCTTGTAATTCTCATTAATAATTTGAATGAAGCTGGGATTTGCTTCCCCGGTCTCCAGGTGTTGGGAGTCGGTTTACATTCCATTTATTAAGTTCTACATAATGTAATTAAATCATTACTTGGACACTCTTTTTAACTGTGTCCAAGTAATGATCGAAACCCACACCTTAACTAGTTGAGCTAGGGGAAATTGACAATATCTCATACACTTTAATTATTTATAGAATTAAAAATAATATTTTATTAAATAAATAACTACTTTGTTTTCACATTTTGTTTTATAAATAAAAATAAAAAAATCTCTAGATAATTAATCAATTATAAACTCAATAAAATTTGAAAAAATATACTATCATTATTTAGAAATCAACAAAAGTAAAAAAAAATTACAAAAATAGTATACCATTAACTAATTATAAAATCGATGAAGTGATACCTACAAGAGGAAGGATGAAAACCCTAATGAAAGAAAACCATGCAAGAATCGTTTTCCCTGCAACCGAAATGACTGCACAAGAGACACCGACCAGATATGATACGCAACAGCTGGCTGCTCAAGATGAGCCCAGAAGGGGTGGGGCAACCCCCTCGCATACCAGAATGTTGCAACAAATGACAAAGTAGGATTGCGTACCAAGCGGCTTGCTTTTGAACCGTCGCCACACTTGAGAGATCAACTCCTAGCCAAGGAGAAAGGATTCAACAAAGAAATGGATGTTGAGCCAATCATGTCTCATCTAAAGGCATCTTGAGGATGGGAACCAGGGAAATGCATTCCCCAATCTGATCAACCACCATGATATCTCATAATCTCAACCAGAGTGGGGGAACACACCGAGTTCATGAGGGAGCATTCCCTCATTGACAAGTTTATCAGTCTTTGGCCTTCATAACAGGATTCATAAGATGTATTAAATACTAGTGGAACCCCAAGGGGGATTACGAAGTGTAACTCAGCTTCAAGGGGTCATTTACGATCATCCTCCACAATCTGGAAGATAAGGACATACTATTTGATAATGGGACATACTTTTACAACTCGGTCGAGCTATTCCTTCGATTCTAGATGGACCGCTTCAGCCCAGAGAAAGAATATTTCACAATGGCTCTAGTCTGGATAAGGCTATACTCCCTACCGCAAGAGTTCTGGTTGGAGGAAATCCTAATGGGTATAGGAAATATGGTGGGAAGATATTTCAAATCCTCGGAAGCCACAAAGAAAAGGAAATACACTTCCTATGCTTGGATCTGCATCAACATGGAAATATCAAAGGCTTTACCGAGATTAGTAACCCTAGAATATTAGGATGAGGATTGGATTCAAACGATAGATTATGAGCATATTCCCTTCTATTGCAGGAAGTTCCACAAGCATGGCCACCTTTTTCGTGACTATCCCTTGAATGCCTAGAATCCTAAAGTAGGAGAGGGGAAGCAAAAGGATGGATTCACCATAGTCATAGATAGAAAATGACATCCACCCCAAAACAGGTTCAAGATACTGCTCCAAAAATATCCACTAAAAAATCCTACAACATTCTCAATCAAATCCTAGAGGAAGAGGAGGTTGGAGATTCGCATAAAAAAGGCAGTCGGGAAAAGGAAAAGGGTAACGCCAAGCACCAAACTGAAATAGGCAAAGACGAAAACCAAGACACAGGCCCTGCAGGAAATACCTATGTGGATAAGTCAGAAGAAAGTGGGGACACTCTAATGCAACTTGATGACCAAGATATGGAGGATATAGATCTCAAAAAGCTAGAGGAATCCTTCAATTGAAAGGATGTACAAACCATCCCAGTGGAAAAAATCCAAAAGGTTCACATAGTATTCATTGACTCCACGGTAGGCTCGACCTCGTGACTAGGGATATTCCTAGACCCAGCCTTTGATCTCAAAATATCCTCCCATGAAAGAAATATACATGGGAATAAATCAACACAACAACTCATCAAGGAAGTAGGCAATTTCATGCTTAACTCGGGGCAGATCTAGAGACTCATAGAGGGATATCTCCACCCACCCCACAACTCATCATGATGAATATCATAACATGGAACATCATAGGTATCAATGGAAGATCCAAGAAAAGGACTCTTCGATACTGTATTCGTGTTGAGAATCTAGACATTCTCATTTTGAGGGAAACAAAATGTGCTGGTGTAGAATCGACACATATTTTTCGGTGTTGTTGGAGAGGTTGTGACACCCTTCATACAGACTCCAATGGAGCAGAAGGAGGTCTGGCTATCCTATGGAATCCAGCTACAGTCATCTTAGGTCAACCCTTCTCAACAGTTGGCATGCTTACGGCTCAATTCAAGGTCATAGGGTCAAACAAAGAAGGCGTGATCACAAATGTGTACGGGCCTCAAAGTGCTCAGGTAAAAGAACTATTTTTGAAGAGAATAGACACCATCAAAACACTGTTGGGTTCACCCAATTGGTTGCTAGGGGTTGATTTTAATATCATCCTAACGTTGGAGGAAAAGACATGAGGAACCAAGAGGCTCGATCATGATAGTGGTAAGTTCTGAGGCCTCATAGACAAACTAGATTTAATTGATATAGAAACTAGAAATGGAATTTTCACCTGGTCTAATCTCAGATCTGGGAATCAACATGTTGCTTGCACATTGGATCGTTTCCTCCTCTCAAAATCCCTCCTGTTGGAGGACCTTGACATTGAAGCCAACATCCTCCCAAAACTAGGCTTAGATCACTAGCATGTTTCACTTTTTCTTGATACTGGGGTGGTGCCCAAACTTAAACCCTTCATATTTGAGAATTTCTAGCTCTCTCACCTAGAATTTCAAAAGTTCTCATAATCCTAGTGGAAGCAAGATGAAATAGACCATGGAACATGCATGTAAAAATTCTAGCAGTGACTTAAAAACTTTAAATCACAGCTAAAGAGATGGAACAAGAATGTATTTGGGAACATTAGACAAAGAATGCAGGAAATAGAGAAACGCCTGGAAACCCTACAAAATATCTTCATTACTGGGAAGAAAACAACAACCTTAATGAAGGAAGAGGAGGAACTCAAGGCAGAACTAAACAAGAGAAAGGAACAGGAGGAAATACTCTAGAGGCAGAAATCCAGTGTACAATGGCTTAAAGAAGGCGAAAAGAAAACCAAGTTATTTCATCAATCTATGGTGCACCGAAGATACATCAACAAAATTACCCAACCAGAGGATGCCTAGGGAAATCCCATCATGGACCATGACAAAATTTCCGAGGAACTGATCAATTACTACAAATACCTCCTAACAGAACCCATCAATGATAGAATGCCAACGATGAGTAAAATCATCAGGAATATACCCTCTCTGGTCACTCAGGAACATAATGAATCCCTAATGAGACCCATCACCCAAGAGGAGGTGGAACAAGTTGTTAAATAAATTCCCCCAGGAAAAGCTCCAGGTCCAGATGGGTTCATGACAGACTTCTTCCATTACTGTTGGCCAATGATCAGAGAAGAATTATGGCATGCGGTGGAGGAATAAATAACTTCAGGGCAATTTATCTCAGCCTTCAATGCCACCTTCCTTACGCTCATCCCAAAGGAGGAAAGGGTAACACATCCCAAGCAGTACAGATCGATATCCCTCTGCAATGTCATCTACAAAATTCATCACTAAGGTCATTTCCATGTGTCTCAAACCAATTATGCCATACATCATCTCGAAAGAGAAAGTTGGCTATGTGGAACGTAGAAATATCATGGACAGTGTCATCCTAGCTCATTAAGTCATCCACTCATTGAAAACAAAAAGGACTCCATGTATGCTCATCAAATTCAACCTCTCCAAAGATTTTGATAGAATCAATTGGCAATACATGCGCTCCCTCCTTGAGACCTTTGGCTTCGAGAATCTCTGGGTGGCATGGATCATGAGGCTCACTTCCTCAGCTTTCTTCTCTATCTTAGTCAACAGAGTGCCCTCCCAGCCCTTCTCTCCAACTAGAAGCATCTATCAAGAGGACCCCCTCTCCCCCTTTCTTTTCGTCATAATGGCGGAAGGACCGGGACACTACCTCAAGGCCTCCATTCTAGAGGGATCCCTCAAAGGTCTACCCCTACACAACATCCAACCAACTCCCTCTCATAGCCAATGTTTCAATGACACTCTTCTAATGAACACACTAATAGCCCAGAGAGCCACTAAGCTCAACTCAATCTTCACAAACTTCATTGAAGCTTCAGGAATGGCCTTAAACCTTAATAAATCACAACTATATTTATTCAATACCCCAGTGGCTATCCAAAATCATATATCTTGACTTCTAGGCACCCCCAAGATATCCCTTTCATCCAATTATCTAGGTGTCCCACTCATAGGGACAGTCGCCTGTAATATCTCATGGGACCGCCTATTTCTCTCCATCTCTAGCAGGCTCAACAATTGGACCTTCAAATCACTTAATTTTGTATCTTGGGTGGTTCTTTTAAAGTTTTTTCTGCAAGCTCTGCCAACCTACCTCTTTACTTCTCTACCAATACCATGTTTGTCATCAGGGCCATTAGAAACATCCAACGCAACTTCCTATTGCATGGGAATCACCCAAACAAGAAGTGGGCATTGGTAGGATGGGACAAAATCTGCAAGCCTAAAGCCTTAGGGTAACTAGGGCTACGATATCTAGGAAAACTAAATTAATTAATGGGGGGAAAACTTTGGTGGCGATGGCTCAAGCACCCCACAGAATTCTAGGCATGAATATGGAAAAGGAAGTATGCTCCCACTACCAGAGAAGAGAAACTAAATATATTCAATGATTAGATTTAGGGATCCAATATTTGGAACACGACATGGAACAATCGAACACTCATATAGAAGAATTCCTTTTGGGAGATCCGTAATGGAGAACACTCCCTATTCTAGCAAGAATCTTGGAAACAACAATTGCCTCTATATACCTTGAAAGAGCTCATCCCCCTATGTCAACAAATTTAGTCCGGGGACTCCATGTATGTGAAGGATATATGGAAAGAGAATTATTGGCACCAGCCTTGGTGCAAGTGGAAGACTGAACCTCATGAAATTTACATTCAGACAGAGCTGGATCTTCAAGCCTAGAAAGAGCCCGCTAAATAGAGGAAAATACACATTAGGGAGTGACCAAATATTCTTAGATGGGGGCACTCCACAGTAGGAAATTTCTCAATCAAAGAATATTACTATCTATAGGAAAATTACCAAGACCAACCATGGGATCAGATCTGGGGAAATATCTAGAATCCAATACTCTAGCCTAAAGTATCCATATTCTTATGTCTTACCTTCCAAAACCACATACTCACTTGGGATAATCTCCAAAAATGTGGATTTATAGGCCCCTCAATCTGTCCCCTCTGTCAACAATAGGAAGAAGCGATGGAGCACCTTTTCAACCACTGCAACTACAATGAGATCATTTGGGACATGGGGGCACAACTAATGCGTCTCTTCAACAAAAATCAAGCTAGCATCATAAGCATAGTGGAGAATTGGGACTCAATTTACTATAAAAATCCAATCTTGGATCGCATCTGGTAGCTTTTACCTTGATTCACAACATGGAAAATATCGAAAGAAAGAAACAAAAGGATTTTTCACTCGATGACCTCCCCCCCTCTCTCAACCTGGGAACGAATTATAAACCTGATACGAGAAATGATTAAGAGTTGGCAGTGGTCCCAGGAGGACCTGAAGTGAAATCCAAGCGAAAGTCATAACCTATAGGCTTGACAGCTCAACCTCACTGGTGAAAGATAGAACAATGGGGTCACTAAAACAATCAAAAGTCCAAGCACTTGGTCCCCCCCACCCTATAACACCCTGTTTCCCCTACCTTGTAAATATAACTATAATGGCCAAGAGACTATGGAAAACTCCATATGTGTGAATATTGATTCGATGGACCTTTGTTTGAAAGGTAAATGGATGTAAATCTAGTTATTTACTAGAAAATGGACAAGTGTTGCATGACTTTTGGAAGGGGGGTGTACATAGAAAGACCATGAATGTTATACAAAGAGACGGTGAAGGGGACGAGGAATGGTTTTGTTAACCTTCACCAAACCAGTACTTACTAGATTTAATTTCTCAGGACTAAAACAATCCTTTGACCCATAAATGAATTACAATCGGGTTGGTAAGTGGGAAGACCTCCTCAATATTTAATGAGGGGATGGGGAATAGCACTCATATGTAAGGCTTCCAGACTTGACCATGGGATGGGAATTCAAGCCACATGCGACCTTGCTGAAAGAGGCAAGAAAGGAAGGTGTGCGAAGAGTGTAGAGACAGGAGGTGAATCTCTCGGGTTCAAGGAAGAACTAGAAATAAGCATTCTGGTCATAGGAAATGGCAGAGAAGGTTATGATACAAGTTGATAAACAAGGTCGGTCCTCCTTGCTTGGTATCATGTAAACCATTGCCAGGATCTTGTGGGAGGAGGAGAGTAACCTTCGTCCCTACTGTTGTTGAGCTAGAAGAAAATATTGTGTTGTAGAGCATCGTGGCCTAGCACGGGGGTGGCTAGTGGTAAATCTGTTTGGAGTTACTGAGCCTATATTTGGGTGGAAACGAGCACCCCTTCCAGTAGTTGCTTTACATTGTCTAGTTTTGATAAGTATTTTCTCT
>ML801672.1:494742-513371 GCA_009831015.1 Picea engelmannii
TTATGTGTATACCTTCATCTCCTTGTGAATTTACACTTCCAACTGATAGACTGTATGCCCAACTTAACTCCAGAGGCTTCTCGGGGCATAAATTGTTAATATGGTTGAGATAGAAGATATCGTGTCGACCGAAAACCATCCGTCCAAAGAGGATACCTCTTCCAGACCCCTTCATCGTGAGACTAGAATGCCATACCCAAGTCCTTAACCCTTTCATGGTAAAGCTCAGGAGGGATAGCGAAGTTGAAGCCTTGAAAAGAGGAGGTCTCTTCGTTTAGAAGATGAGTGGAAGAGATCAGTTCAAAAGGACCCATAAGACTGATACCCTGAAACCTTGGGGTAAGCCTAAGGAGGCCATGTTAAATTGCCCTCGTAGCTCTAGAAGTCCAAGACTTTGGAGTAAGATTGACCTTACTAGCCTTACATGGACTGAAGGTGACCAGGAGACTCGATCTCCCATGATATTTACCTGCGATAGGTGGTCCCCCAAGTGTTTGGATGGACCTGTATCAACAATTAAATCGAACATTGAAACCCGAAGGTCGGAGCCATGAAGGACCCTATACCAGATATCGCGGGATCCTTTAAATCCTTTCTTAACCTTCATCCCCAGGTGTTTGGGTGGACCTATCTCACAAATTGAATAGAGGCCCAAAACCCTGAAGGCTAGAGCTGCGAAGGACCCAGTACTATATATCGCGGGATCCTTTGGATCCTTTCCCAACCATCATCATAATAGGGATCGTGGCACTAGTACCTCTACTTCAAAGATTGGATGCCTCGGAAGGTAAGAGGATTTTTCTTAGCAATACTCCTGAATGTCGAAACCTCGAGGTAACTAGTGTTGGGTATGTGATATATTCTTTGCACAAGTAGTAGTGTCTAAGCGCCTGCACTGGGCGCGTAGGGGGGTTCGGGGGCAGCGCCCCTGATTTTTTTTTCTTCGGGCCGACATATTTTCGCCGGGCCGAGCCGACATATTTTCGCCGAGCCGACATATTTCCGAGACGACATATTTCCGGGACCACATGATATTAGGTGGTTTTTCGGCACATGGTTTTTTGCCGATGGTTTTCTATTTCCGGTTAAGGAATTAGGGTTTTGGACTAATCCAGGTCATTGGGTTAGGGTTTTGGATGTCCCTGCCTCCTATATGTATATTGTATTGTAAACAATGTAACACAATGTGTATGAATATAATATATGCTGGTTTTCCCGGTTTGGGTTTCCAGGTAAAAAATCTCTGTGTAATGTTTGTGTTTGCCATTGTATCTTTTCTGTTCTTTTCTGAATATAAGTTTGCAGTAGATATTGTACAAGGTTAGAATTTACAACTAGAGCTGAAGATCCATAGGTCTACGTGACTGGATCTCAACCGTGAAATTTGAGGAATGTGGAAGCCTGCCAGCCTGAGACGATGAGGTATAGTGACATCATCCCTAGTGACGTGGATCCAAAATTAATGAGCTACGTTACACCTGGTTTCATGCGCATCACCTACCCCATATGACTCTTGGATCATGATGTGCATCACCCCAGGTGAGGGCACATGTCACCCCTGATCCAAATACATGTCAACCCCTGGTATGTTCCCACCTAACCAACATGGTTGGCGGAGGGAATGAGACTCTGAGCGTCCAAAACTCCAAAACTTCGGAGGATTTGGAGCATAGTTTCATAGAAAGTTTAGGGAATACCCGAAGCCCGAATTAAAAATATATATCTGAACCGTCCACTGGAAAGGAAAAGTGTCGACATCTCCTGCACTCTATAGCGGAAGTACTCTGGAAGAGTGGAGGGTCAAAAACTCCCAAAGCCCGAGACCCTAAGTCAATCTCAGTCATTGTCTATGACAAGAATATGGACGATCAATTCAACCCGTGTCTTTCTGCAGGTTTGGACTTCGAAAAAATCGTAGTCAAATGATTCAAGGACACCCGAAGTACAAAGTCTCAATGCGTGTGAGGAACCTATGGATTCGGACCCACATGGAGGTCGCATGGCCCTAACCAATGAATTCTTGAGGAGCTCGAGAAATGCGTATCTGCTAGTTCTGAGTTTGGTTCTAAGCATGGTGACCATGGTGAGAAATCCATGCATGAGCAAAATGAGATTTGAGATCCCGTATGGAGGTCTTGAGTTCTTAAGAAGAATTAAATTTCGACACCCCACTGTGGGTGTGTTACAAATTGGTATCATAGCATGGTTACAACACTTGGCCTGCTTGGGCTCATGGGAAATTTGCGTAAAAACCACATTAAAGGGCCTTAAGGGTGACACCCTACCTTACTTCCTTCCTAAAAAGTATGGTTAATCCCTTATTACAGAAAAGAATGAAAGATTCATGTTGTGTACGTGTGTATTTAAGAAATATGAGCTATGTGTTGTTCATGAACTAACATATTGTTAGCTAATAGCAAGTTTTTTGTCATCACTCAAGTGGTCGGTCAACCGTGGGAAACTACAAGCATAAAGGATGGTGACGTGCCACAAAGTGGGGGATGGCTCCCACAATAGAGACGAAGAATCTGATGAGAGGAGGGTGATAGAGACTCCTCCAGATCTGGATGAAACTGTAAGGAGCCTCATGGCTGAATTATAGAGTTGCAAGGCTGACAACAAGATATTGATAAAAGAGAAAGAGAAGCAATTAGAAATTAATGCAGTCTTGTTGCAAAGTTTATTTGACATACAGAGACTACTGCAGCATGGACCTTCCACTAGTCATGTGGACGGACGATAGACAAAGAGGAGTCGAAGTCCACCTGAGATACGAAAACGTGTTCCCATAAGTGGCCACACTAGGAGGAGTACCTCGAGGAAAGTCCAACTTGGAGACAAGGGACACTCATCGGGATAATCCTCTAGAAAAGAAATTGGTGACTCAGAGGGATCTTCTAGTAGTAAAAATAGCTCACATTCTCAAAGGAAAAGGAAGAAACGAAATCATTCCAAAAGTCATGACCCTGAAGAGTTCAAGAAATCCAAACCACCCTCTTTCGATGGTGAGATTAAGAAAGGGGAAGAGGAAAAATCCTAGCTTCTTGGACTAAAGAAGTACTTCAGAGTCCATGATTTCTTTGAAAACTTGAAGGCTCGAATAACTACCTTCAACCTGAATGGAAAGGCTTCCATTTGGTGGGAAGACCTTAAGAATGTGAAAGGAATCCATGAAGATGACCTATCTTGGAAACAGTTTGAGAAACACTTCAAGAAGAAGTATTTGTCAGAAAAATATTTCGACGAGAAGACTAAAGAGTTCTATAAACTCAATCTAGGACAACTCACCATAGAGGAATATGTTAGTAAATTCCTTGAGTTTTTGAGGTATGTACCCTAAATAAAAGAGGAAAAGGTAAAAGTGCAACGATTTATCAGTGGATTACCTCAGACCTACCAGAACAAGATTTAGTTTGACGAGCCAAATACCTTAGAAGACACTGTCTAGAAGGCAAGGTATTGTTATGAATAGTTTAGGCATCAGACAGAACCTCGCGAGGAATGGAAGCAGAAGAATAGTTCAGGGTTCGAGAATAAGGAGTTTAAATCCCCAAGATTTAAGAACTATAACAAGGATTCAAGGATGAGCCTTCCTACCCGAAGTGTGCACCAACAGAATTTCCCCTCCCAGATTGGAAATAAACCTTTTGGATCAACCCCAGGAAAGACTGATAACCCAAAGAAGGAACCCTTGAAAATTTGGGGTTGTGGAGAAGAGCATCTACTGAAAGACTATCCACACAGATAGCAGAATAGTAGGAGAGTTTACAACATCCAAGAATCTACCACCGTCAACTATGTGGCTAGGAGTATGCCATGGATTTATGTAGCCATGGATAATAAAAAAGGCAACCACCAAGCTTTAGTGGTTGAGATGGAAGGTATGATTGCCAACCATCTAGTTTCTATTTTAATTGACCCTGGTTATAATTTGAGTTATGTGGCCCCTCAAACTTTTGATAAGTGTAAATTGTAGCGACATAGACATGCTAAGCCATGGTTGGTACAACTAGCCACTGGCACCAAAAGAAAAAAAGTGGAGGTCATACTAGCTTTCCAATTCATTATGGATGGATTGCCCACCCAAGCTACCCTTAAAATACTTCCCCTAGGATATTATGAACTATTGATTGGTATGGATTGGCTAGCTGCATATAAGACTAAGTTAGACTGTTACCATAACACCTTATAATGTATAAATGGAGAAGGGAGAAAGATAACCCTCCGAGGAATTCAGAAGCATGTCTCAGTGAGATGAATATCATCCCTTCAAATGAAGAAGTATTGTAGAAAGGGATGTCCTCTATACACAATACATGTGTTGGAGACTGTTGAGGATGGCATACCAAACCTAGAAAACCATCCCCTATTAAGGGTGTATAGAGATGTGTTTCCATAAGAGGTACCAGGTTTACCCCCGAGAAGAGACATTGACTTTTCGATAGAACTTGCACCAGGAGAAATGCTAGTATCTAGGACACCCTATAGGATGAGTACACCTGAACTAGTTGAGCTCAAGCTACAACTAAAAGAAATGATGGAAAAAGGCTACATTTGACCCAATGTATTTCCATGGGGAGCACTGGCCCTGTTTGAGAAGAAGAAATATGGCACACTTTGACTGTGAAAGATTATAGACAACTCAATAAGACAACCATAAATAACAAGTACACCTTGCCAAGAATCAATAACTTGTTTAACCAATTAGGGGGTGCTTCTATCTTCTCAAAGATTGAATTGAGATCTAGATACCATCAAGTCCAAATCAAGAATTAAGACCTCCACAAAACAACCTTCATGACAATATATGGTCACTATGAATTTGTGGTAGTGCCATTTGGATTAACCAATGGCCCTACCACTTTTATGTGCTTGATGAACAATGTACTTAGAAAATTCCTAAACAGATTTGTATTACTTTTGATTGATGATATCTTAATCTACTCCAAGAATAGAAAGGAGCATGAAGAACATATTATACTTTTACTTCAATAACTAAGAGAGCATCATCTCTACGCTAAGTTTAGAAAGTGTGACTTTTTCCAGAAGCAAGTCCATTACTTAGGACATGTTATTTCTAAAGAAGGAGTGGCAGTAGACCCTGACAAGATCAGATATATTATGGAATGGCTTAACCCAAAGGATGTATCTGATATCATATCCTTTATGGGCTTAGCAGGACATTATCGAAGGTTCATAAAAGGATTTTCCAATATTGGTTGTCCAATCACGACCCTCCATAAGAAGGGGGTTAAATTCACCTGGACTTCAGAGTGTGAAGAAAGTTTTCAAGAATTGAAATACCTTATGACCCATGCACCCATATTGAAGATCGTAGACCCTGATAATGACTACCTCTTGTGTACATATGCCTGCAAGGAAGGAACCAGAGGAGTCCTTATGCAATAAGGACGTGTAATTTTCTATGAATCCTGAAAATTGAATGAGCATGAAATCAATTATGTGACCCATGATCTACAATTCATTGCTATAGTGCATGCTTTAAAAATTTGGAGGCACTGCCTCCTGGTTAGGGGATTTTTACTTATGACAGACCACTGTGGGTTGAGGCACCTATTTGATCAACCAAAACTCAATGCTAGACAAGTTAGGTGGATGGCTCTCCTTAGCGATTTTGATTTCGAAATCAAACATATCAAAGGAAAGGAAAATAGGGTGGCTGATGCCCTTAATAGAAGTATGAAAAAAATTCACCTGACAACGATGAGCACCTAGAAAAATGAATGTCAGGGAAAGAGTCAGGAATGCAAAAGAAACAAATTCATTCTTCAAGACCGTGACATCGTACCTGAAGCAAGATCCCACAAAGCTAAAGTATGAAGGCTACTAGATGTTGGATGAAGGTCTGTTGACTGACATAAATAGATTGTATATCCCAAGTTGTGATGAATTGAAGAGGTTCATAATGGATGAATTGAACAAGAGACCATATATGGGCCATCTGGGTTATCAGAAGATGGTCACAGCCACTAGGAAACAATTTTATTGGCCTGGATTGAAAAAGGACCTAGTTGAATATTTATCTAAATGTCTAAAATGCCAGCAAGTTAAGGCAGAACACCGACACCCATCAAGTTTTTTGCAACCTATACCAATTCTGGAATGGAAATGGGAGACCAACTCCCTGGATTTCATCACTGGATTACCAAAATCGTCTAGGAAAAATGATGCCATCATGGTAGTGGTGGACAAATTGATCAAGTCCGCTCACTTCATTCCTGTCAAATCGATTTGCAAGGCAATAGATATTGCCAACATATTCATGAAGGAGATATTCAGACTACATGGCATGCCTAAGGAGATCGTATCTGACAGAGACACAAAATTCACTTCAAGCTTTTGGAAATCCTTGATGGTTGGTCTTGAGACTAAACTATTTTTTAGCACAGCCTATCACCCTCAAATCGATGGATAGGCAGAAAGAGTAAACCAAATATTAGAAGACATGCTAAGGATGCATGTAATGCATCAACCTAAGAAGTGGGAAGACTACCTTCCACTGGTGGAATTTTCCTACAACAACGATTATCAAGAATCGTTGAAGATGAGCCCTTTCGAAGCTCTCTATGGTAGATCATGAAAAAATCCAGTCAATTGGAGTAATCCCATGGATAGAATTGCAATCGGACCTGAAATTTTGAAAGAAATGGAACAACAAGTGGTTCAGATAAATAAAAATCTGAAAATCGCTCAGGATAGACAGAAAAGTTACGTCGACAGAAAGAGAACCCCCAAAGAATTCAAGACAAGAGACTATGTCTATCTCAGAGTTAGGCCCAGGAAGAGTTCCTTGAGGATGGGAGCTTGTTCTAAGATAGAACCTCGGTATTGTGGAACCTTTGAAGTTTTAGATAGAGTGGGACATGTAGCCTATAGGCTAGCACTCCCTGCCATAGTAAAGGCAGATAATGTTTTTCCATATTTTATTATTGAAGAAATATGTACATAATTCAAATCATATAAATGACTAGTCTATGATCCAGGTGGAACCGGAGGGAGAATTCCTACCATAAACTCAATGCATACTAGACAGGAAGGAAACCCCACTTAGGAACCAAACCATTGCACAGGTCAAGGTGCAGTGGAAACACTTTGGCCCAGATGAGGCCACATGGGAAATGGAGGATGCCATGAGACTTTAATATCCATTTTTGTTCACTTCTGTATATACAGAGCATGTTAATAGATAGAACATCGAGAATGATGTTCCTTTAAGGGGGAGAGAATTGTAACACCCTATTTCCCCTAGCTTGTAAATATAACTATAATGGCCAAGAGACTATGAAAAACTCCATATGTGTGAATATTGATTTGATGGACCTTTGTTTGAAAGGTAAACGAATGTAAATATAGTTATTTACTAGAAAATGGACAAGTGTTGCATGACTGCTTGAAGGGGGGTGTACTTAGAAATACCATGAATGATATACAAAGAGATGGTGAAGGGAACCAAGAATGGTTGTGTTAACCTTTACCAAACCGGTACTTACTGTATTTAATTGCTCAGGACCAGAACAATCCTCTGACACAGAAATGAATTACAGTCAGGATGGTAGGTGGGAAGACCTCCTCAAGAGTTAATAAGGGGATGGGGCATAACACTCATCTGTAAGGCTTCCATACTTGACCATGAGTTGGGAATTCAATCCACATGCGACCTTGTTGAAAGATGAGAGAAAGGAAGGTACAATGGGAAGAAGGAGAACTGTGAAGAATTCAGAGATGGGAGGTGAATCTCTCAGGTTCATGGAAGATTTGGAAATAAGCATTATGGTCAGAGGAAATCGTGGAGAAGGTTATGATATAAGATTATAAATGAGGCCTATCCTCCTTTCTTGGTATCATGTAAACCATTGCCAGGATCCTGCAAGAGGAGGAGAGTAACCTTCGTCCTTACTATTGTTGATCCAGAATAAAAGGTTGTGTTGCAGAGAATCATGGTCTAGCTCGGGGGTGGCTAGTGGTAAAACCATTTGGAGTGATTGAGCCTATGGTTGGGTGGAAATGGGTACCCCTTCCAGCAGTTGCTTCACATTGTCTGGTTCTGATAAGTATTTTCCCTCCTTTATTTGTTGAAATGGAATAATGGATGAATACTTGGACTTATATGTATATATATATATATATATATATATATATATATATATATATAAATGTCTTATGTGTGAAATGGCTATGTTATGTGTATACCTTCATCCCCTTGTAAATTTACACTTCCAACTAATAGACTGTATGCCCAACTTAACTCTGGAGGATTCCCAGGGCATAAGTTGTTAAGATGGTCAAGATAGGAGATATTGTGTCAACCCAAAACCATCCGTTTGAAGAGAATACCTCTTCTAGACCCCTTTGTTGTGCGACCATAATCCCATACCGAAGGCCTTAACCCTTTCATGGTAAATCTCAGGAGGGGTAGAAAAGTTGAAGCCTTGAAAAGAGGAACTCTCTTTTTTTAGAAGACGAGTGGAAGATATCTGTTCAAAAGGACCCATAAGACTGATACCGAGGAACCTTGGACTAAGCCTAAGGAGGCCATGTTCCCTTGGCCTTGTAGCTCTGGAAGTCCAGGATTTCGGAGTAAGACCAACCTTACTAGCCTTACATGGACTGAATGTGACCAAGAGACTCAATCTTCCATGAGATTGACCGGTGATAGGTGGTCCCCCAGGTGGTTGGGTGGAACTATATCGCCAATTAAACAGAGGCCCTAAACTCCAAAGGCCAAAGCTGCGAAGGACCCTGTACCGTAGATCGCGTGATCCTTTCCCAACCATCATCATATCGAGGATGCGTGGCGCTAGTCCCTCTACTTCAGATATTGGACGCTTCGGATGGTAAGAGGAGTTTTCTCAGCAATACTCCTGAACGCCAAAACCTCGAGGTAACCAGAGTCGCATATCTATAGGTCTACATGACTAGATCTCAACTATGAAATTTGAGGAATTTAGAAGCATGTCAGCCCGAGGTGACAAGGTACAGTGACTTCATCCTTGGTGACGTGGATCCAAACTTAATGAGCCATGCGACACCTGGTTTCATGCACATCACCTACCCCATAGGACCCTTGGATTGTGATGTGCATCACCCTGAGTGAGGGCACGTGTCGTCCCTGATCCAACTACGTGTCAGCCCCTAGTACGTTCCCACCTAGCCAACATGGTTGGTGGAGGGACTGGGACTCTGAGAGTCTGAAACTCTGGAACTTTGGAGGATTTGGAGCATAGTATCGTAGAGACTCCAAGGAAGACCCAAATACTGAATTAACGGTGTATATCTGAACCATCCATTAGAAAGGACAGGTGTTGACATCTCTCGCATTCTATAGTGGAAGTAATCTGGAAGAGTGGAGGGTCGAAAAATCCCGAAGCTTGAGACCCTAATTCAATCTTAGTCATTGGCTATGACAAGAATATGGACCGTCATTTCAACCCGTGTCTGTCCATGGGTTCGGACTTTGGTGGAATCGTAGTGAGATGAGTCAAGGACACGCCAAGTCCAAAGTTCCAATGCGTCGAGGAACCTATGGAGTTGGAACCATGTGGAGGTCATGTGGCCCTGACCAATGAACACCCAAGGAGCTCGAGAGAGTTGTATCTGCCAGTTCTGAGCATGTTGACCGCGACAGGAAAGCCATGGACGAGCATAATGAGATTTGAGACCCCGTATGGAGGTATTGAGTTATTAATAAGAACGAAGTTTCGATGCCCCACCGTGGGTGTGTTACACACCCCCTGGTTTTATTAAATTAAACCTTGATGATGCGTCAAGATGGAATCCAGGTTCGACGGGATTTGGAGCGGTCCTCCGAGGTGAAGAGGGAAAAATTCTACATTATGTGACAAGATATCTAGTATTCAATACAAATAATGCAGTAGGAATCAAATTAGCAACAGACCATGACTTACATAAGATCATAGTGGAGGAATATTCCCAGATTATCATCCATCTTATCACTAAAATTATTCATGGTTCACAACCCCTGAAGGTCTCACCCAGCTGGAGACTCTCAGGATTGCTGGAAGATTTCAATTCCTTCTTACATCCTAATCTCACCCTAATCCCCTCACATGTGAAAAGAGAGGCAAACAAGATAGTTGAATGCCTCGCAAATGAGGGCGTGGATTCCATGGTGGAGCTAATCCATTGGAATGCGCAAATCTCTCTTCCATCTGGACTTTTAGACCGTTGTCTGGACTTAGCCAAAAAATATTATTCGATCCTGGATGGGGTTCCACGTAGCTATGGGAGACCAGGTAGCCTTCCCTAAGCCCAAGCCATAAATATGGCAGGTAAGGCCCTTCACCTCAATCTTGAATGAAGGGTAGAAATTACTTCCTATTGAAATGGGGAGGACAACTCCCACGCGTGAAGCTAATGGTGGCACCCAGATGTAAATGTAGAGGAGGGTTCAGTACCATGGTCATGTCAAGCCTAGGCTTATATCTCCCACTTGGACAAGGTTGGCTCCATTTCTCTCTCGTGCTCCAACTCCCTGGCAGCTCCAGGAACGTGACCTGCATGCAGTGGATTTTCATTGCGCCTCCCCAGAGAATTATCATCCCTCCCAGCCTAGCCATGTCAAGGGAGAGAGGCAAGCCAAGGAACAACCCATCCTAGTATAGTATAGCGACCCAATAGAGGCGTGTGTAGAGGATAGAATGCACCCTATCCATAGATCAGACTCATCGTTGGGAGCGGCCAAGAACATCGCCAATGGAATATTTCATGGAGGATATTCCAGAGGAACCCATCTAGGTTCCTCCATAATCTCTTCTCTTCACTTTCCTGGATGATTTGCAGTCCCCTAGGCATAATATAGCAAGCACAAGTGCCTCAGTTTCCATGGAGGGAGCTACATGTATAATTGAAGAGGAATTTCTAGGGGAATTCCCCCATATGGACTCCACTACCTCAATTCAGGACACAGATGACCCAGTTGGTACAACGATGGAAGAGGGAAAGGCGGTGGAGGTCATGGAAACTGGTACAACGGTGGAGGAGGCCAAAGCAGTGGATTTCGTGGCCACAACATTGAAGGAATTGGGAGCCGAGGTGCAGGGCCAACCCGTCTTGGAGCCTCCAGCACTCACTGCTCTCCTTGATTTATTCCATGTTCCACCACCTTTCTTCCATCCGAAGCAGCTCGATATCATCTTTAGGATAAGGAGACAAATGGCATAACAGATACACCAAGACACCCTCATGCACCAGAGGATTGACATGTTGTATGAAGTGTTCTCAAATGCATCAACAACTCAACACTTCCCAACCTATGAAAATCCCTTCGTGCTCCAGCCCAGGGATGGCCCTTCCATAGGCGCTCCAGATGACTTGCCCCTAGGTGCTAATGTTTAACTTATTTTCTATGGATACCTCGCACACTCTCGACCTAGCTCTTGGTACTGCGATGATGCATTTTTATAGTTGAGTCCTCCTTTTTCAGTTGGTATTTTTTCTTATATGCATAGAACAATTCAGTGAGAACACGAATCTACCACCTGACCTAGTTTCCATTTTGCAGGGAAGATGGCAGATAGCTATTTTGTTTGAAATTATCACAGTCTGCCACATGTTCCGGTTTCCGCTAATTTGGTGAAACATGTGGCAAACTTCAAACATGTGGATTTTTTGTACTATAAAAGCACAGTAATAGGAAATGGCCCTTTTTATTTACAAAAAAAAAACTAATTATAAAATCAATAAAGATTGAAAAAAAAACTTCCCCATGACATCTTGACAATACAAAGGTGTATGAGGAGCGACCATTAATTATCTTATTATAACATTAATTATAGATATATATATATCCTTCACAATGTTAGGAATAAATGAAGAAATGTTATTATTAGGATATTTTTACACTGTTGTCAACATATTTTGAGGTTGGCACATAATTGATAGAGTCTAGTAGTAAGAATAGAGTGTAGGCAAATATTTGGTAGAGTTTGGCAATAATAATACTCAAATAGATAGGGATGTGTCCAATTCAGATCTAGGTTTTAAGGGGTATATATATATATATATATATATATATATATATATATATATGAAATAGAGAATAAGCTCTTTCTAAATATAGTTCAATTTGGTGTGTGTGTGTGTGTGTTTCATTTATGTTTTGTTATCAAATCTTGGCATGAAAGGCCACAAGGAAGAGGTGCTCTCTGAGAAGAGTACACCACAGTTGTGAGAGTGATAAAATTTTCCATGGAGTGAGAGAGCTGTTGGTTAATGTGAGGAGTTAAGTGTCATCTAGAGGATTCACTACTATCACAGGGAGCTGCCAATAAGAGGATGAATTCTTGTGCATTCAAATATGTTGTGCATTCAGTGTGTTGAACATTGTTTTTGTAACAACACTATGAAAATTGTTGCGTTTTAGTAAAATTGCTATTGCAAATAACTTCCTCTTATTTATTTTTCTACTTTGCCATGTCAAATCTAAGTAATTCCTATCTAAATGAAGCAAATAAGTTAGATTGATTGAATTATATAAATTATAAGTTTAAGATGAAAACTTTGTTGGAAGGATACAATGCATATGAAATTGTGAGTGGAACTAGAGCTAAACCAACTACTCCTACAACCTTTATTCACGATTGGGAGAAAATAGAAACCAAGGAAAAGGTTTTGTTGAGAATGTGAAAGACATTATCATTCCTCATATAAGAGAATGAAAGACATCAAGTGAAACATGAGAGGCACTAAAAAGTTTACATACGAAACAATAAATACAAATAGAGTGATATTTTTGAAGAGCAAGATCCTTTCAATTAAAATGGAAGAAGATGAAAAAATTATTGATTATCTATCTAGATAAATATTTAAAACATAAGTTGGGTGATATTGGTGAGGAAGTATCAAGTAGTGATTTAGTTACTGTAACATTAAATGGTATGTTGCATATATATCAAGTATTTATCACCAATCTTGCAACATGAAAGAAACCACCTTCATTTGATAACTTGAAAGGGATCCTTATGCAAAAAGATGAAAGAAGGAAGAGTGTCGACAACAAATTTCAAAATTCAAGATGGCTAAAGGCAAGCAACCATACAAAAAAACACCATATGTAAAGAACAACATGAAATTGTATCAAGGTGGGGTTTCATCAAAGACAACTACCAGTGTGAAGAAGAATGGTACATGTAACTATTGTGGTAAGTTTGGACACTATGCTTATAAATATAGTAAAAATAAGTTTAATGAGTCCAAATAAAGAATACAACAAGACAACTTTGTTGGTAGAGAAACATAGTTAAGTGATGATCTTAAAAATCTAAAGTTGTTTATTTCAAATGTATCCTTATCAAAATAAATAGATGATTTCAATGCATGGTTCATATATTCAAGAGTATCTATTCATATGAATTGTAATATAGATTGGTTTAAAACCTATCACGAGAGAACTAATGATGCTAAAATCTATCTAGGCAATGATAGATTTCATGAAATAAAAGGATATGGTGATGTATTTGTAAATTTGTCAAATGGTTATGTGAAAAAAATAAAAAATGCAATGTATGTACCCGGGGACTAAGAAAAATCTATTCTCTTTTTCAACAACCGCAAATCAAGGTTTAAAAGTTCAATTTGTGAAGTCAGGTTATCAAGTGAAGGATATCTAAGATCACTACAAAGTCATAGTAGAAGGAATTAGAGTGGGAGGCCTATACAAATTTGATGTTACTATTGAGAGTGATCAAGATTTATTATCTACAAGTGTGTCTATAGAATAATTTTGGCACTTAAGGTATGGACATTTAAATCTTAGAGATCTAGTTTTACTTCAAAGAAAAGATATAGTGAAATGTCTTCCAATTTTTAAGAATGAGCATGTTGAATGTGATGGTTTTGCATTGGGAAAAAAACATAGGAATGAGTTTCCAATAAGGGAAGATAAATTTGATCCAAAAAGGATCTAAAGAATACTAAGGACATCTCAAAATTTGTAGAAGCAACTAAGGAAGCTCATAATGGCCTCAACAGACAGAGAAAGGGAAAAAATTCAAAGTCCTCAAAAATCAGTGAAATTAGCATAATCGTGAAGAGCGCGTCGCAATATTTCCAATGATGTAAATAGCTCATTAAACAAAGTTACAGATCAAAAGATATTCACAGTCAAAGTTTTGGTCAACCTAGCCAAGTCAGCAGGGATGAGTTAGCATTTACTGTTGATGTCAGCATTAGTACAGATGACATCAGTGTCTGTATGGTGTGCATGGAACACATAGAGGGATACATTTGTCATGATAACTTCAACATGATGACGTGGAAACACTAGAGGCTGCCACATGTCACTCATTTTCGACATTTTCGGGTCAATCTATGGATGAATGAAAAAGTGCCACATGGTAGTCTGTACAACCATGTGGAAAACAGTACGGGACATGGTAGACTGGCATGGCAGGATGACGTGGCAGGTGACTGTGCAAGTGGTTGATGTGGGCCAATGGTTGGATGCCACATGGCCTAGTCATGGGCTTCCATGTGGTAGTGGGCAAATACCCAATGAGGGCCCGAAACTGGACTTTCAAGATTAAAAATAAAAATGGGCCCGCCAAATCTGACGTCCAAACTACAAGATCTAATGAATCCAAACAACGCTCCAAACTTGGTCAAGTTTATATATGTATATTGTTATAACAGTAACCCAAAAGGGGAGGCGTGCGGGCTCGACCCCAAGACCCCCCCCTATCCAACTCCTTAACAATAAAATCTACCATTGTTGGACCAACATACTCCATTGGTTGGTTTGCCCCACTTTTTTCTTAAAACTCGAGTCTTCCCATGGATGAGGGAAGGAGGGGGCTCGACGATACAGTCGGGCATGGATTTCGAGATGTAGTACATAGAATTAATTGCAGGGAGCATGCACAAAAATTGAGATGAGATTTCTCAAGGGCCTGGGAGTGACAGAGTCAGATTGAGGTGAATAGACAATCATTTTTGGGTACCTAGATGCCACGAATTCAATGGTGTTGTCTGTTTTCTGATCTGAGCAAATATTTTGCAGCTTAATTCCATAATAAGGTATACTTATGTATTTTGCCAAATTCTTTTGCTGAGTTAATAAAAAAGGCCTACCCATTTGAGAGAAGGAACCAAAGACGTAGTCCACCAGGGACAAACTCTATTATCAAGTTTTTGTGTTCAGATTTGATGCTTATGTATCTTCATTAATGATCTTTTCCTTCTTTATGGTGCATTTTTAATTTGTGCTCATTTAATAAAATTCTTTATAAGTCACCTCGATGAAAATATCATGGATCATGTTGGTATCAGAGCAGTCATATTTGACTTGAATTGTTGAGTGTGAATACTTACTAGGGCCAAGAATAAACATAACTCCTAAGACTTTAAATCATGAAGTTGGTCGTGCATCTCGAAGGAAGGAAATGGCAGAAGAGGACAAGCATGATGAACAGGAGAAAAACTTCCATATGGTCTTTTATCGCATGTCAGAAATGGTCAAGAGAATGTATGGAGACTATGAGAAGAGGATGAAGAAGAAAGGGAAGAAAAAGGAGGCACAAGCTGACAATAATGCTTTAGTAAATCAAGGGGTTGGAGGAGACCCTCCTGAGCCTCCATCTTCACCATCAAGTTCTATCTCTTTTTCCTCTAATCATTCTCATCATTCTCATCATTCTATCCATAAAGATTCTTTTAAGAAACCATTATTAAATCTTGATGTAAAATTTGCTTTACCTATGTTAAATGAAGATGATAATCCTGAAAATCTAGATAATTGGATCTGACGGGTTGAAGTATATTGTTGTGTTCAATATATTGATGAAGAGGAATTTAAAGTGAAATTGTCTTCTCTTCGGTTGGAAGGCATCGCTCTCATATGGTGGGAGAGAAAACTTTAGGACATAAGTAAGTGTGGTAATCTTCTTTCCTCATGGTCGGAATTTAAATCACGATAA
Organism: Picea engelmannii; assembly: GCA_009831015.1. NCBI lineage: Eukaryota > Viridiplantae > Streptophyta > Pinopsida > Pinales > Pinaceae > Picea > Picea engelmannii. The sequence goes on from ML801672.1 coordinate 510,696, forward strand.
GGAAGCAATTTTATCCATTGGGTTATTTACATAAAGCAATGATGAAATGGTAAAATTTAAGTCAAAGTCAAGGTCAAATTGTACAAAGTTTCACGGAAGAATTTAGGAAGAAAGCTCTTGCATTAAACATTCCTATGGATTCTTATGAAACTTTAATGAAGTATATTGGCGCACTTCACAGTTATATTTGTCATACTTTTCTATTGTTTAACCCCACCAATATTCATGAAGTTTGTGTGAAAGACACTCACCTTGAGAAAAGGGGAAAGCATTTTCAAGAAGATCCCACAAATAAACCTTCCAATTTCCCACATAAGTCGTTTAAGAAGTTTAAAAGGAAGGACAAGAAGACTTCCATTGTAAAGAGGGAAGAAGGAAAACCATCTTGCACTCATTGCAAGAAAAGTGGTCACGATGATGAACATTGTTGGCAACTACATCCAGAGAAGAGACTGAAGTAGTTCGGTGGAAAGGGGAAGACAAAGACCGTTGCTACAATGCAATAAGATCTTAGTTCCGATTAAGGAGATGAAGGAAAGATCGCAACTATTGGAGTACAAGGTAAATATTCCCTTCATGCTAGTTCAAATTCCAATATGAATCTCATGATGATGAAAGAAAGAGGAATGATTTTTTTCATATAAGAGTTGTATCTAAACACACTTAGATAGATGCGTTATTTGATCTGGGTTCCCAAGTAAACTTGATATCTGAAGCACTTGTCAAAAAGATGGGTCTTGAAACTAAACCACATCCAAAGTCTTATCCTGTTGTTTGGGTATGTGATAAAGAAAAACTTAATCTCACCAAGCAATGTAGGGTCATATTTTCTATTGCTTCAAAATTGATTGATGAAGTGGATTTCGATGTTGTATCACTTGATATATGTGAAATAGTGTTGGGGAGTCCTTATCTTTATGATAGAAAAGCAGTCTTCTTTCATCATGAGAACAAATATCATCTTACTAAGGGGGGACTTGAATATATTTTTAGATCCCACAACATGAGGGTAAACACACCACTTGTTAGTGCAGGACAAATGAAGAGACTCATAAACACTAATAAGATATATGTACTCATGGTTGTAAGGGAGAAAGATGTTGGAACATATGACGCTTTCCAAGGATGTGATCCTTCTCATAAGAAAGAACTAATTGATATTGTTTCTAAGTATGATGATATTTTCCAAGAACCATATGGAATACCTCCTAAGAGGAAAATCCAACATGAAATACATCTTTAGCAGGATTCTCCTCTTTCTAGTGTGGGCATGTACAGGATGTCAGTTGTAGAGATGACATAGATCAAGAAGTAGGTACAAGGATTATTGGATCAAGGGGTCATCATGCCCAACTCATCTCCTTGTGGTTTTATGATCGTGATGGTGCCAAAGAAATATGGCACATGGCGAATGTGTGTTTATTACCGGGCCTTAAATAATATCACGGTGAAAAATCGATACCCTCTTCCTCATATAGATGATTTACTTGATTAGTTAAAGAACATTGTTTATTTCACTAAGTTGGATTTGCACAGTGGATACCATCAGATCAAGGTTGTAGAACATGATGCATGGAAGACTTCCTTTAAAACCAAACATGGATTGTTTGAGTGGTTAGTTATGTCGTTTGGGCTTTGTAATGCTCCGACAACTTTCATGTGTGTGATGAATGATGTATTCAGACCATTTCAAGATGATTTTGTGATTATATATTTAGACGACATTCTTATATTTAGTGGGACTTGGGATGAACATGTAAGGCATGTAAAGAAAGTATTGGATACTTTGCAAAGGGAAAATTTGTATGTAAAATTGTCCAAATGTGAATTTGGTAAGACTTCACTTGTGTACTTAGGTCATATTGTAGGAGGAGGACAATTGAAAATGGATCCTTCCAAGATTGATGTAATTGTAAATTGGCCTAATCCCAAAAGTGTAACAGAAATATAGAGCTTCTTAGGTGCATTCTAGTATTGAAGTAGATTCATTTCAAACTTCTCATTTATATGTCTTAACCAGTGTGAAGAACACTTTTCAGTGGGGAGGAAAGAAACAAAAAACTTTCGATACTTTGAAGGAAAATATCAGTACCACACCAGTATTAGAACTGTTAGATATTAAACATCCCTTCGAGATTGAGACAGATGCCAACAGATACACCATGGGTGTAGTATTGATGCAATATTGTAATCTTATCTGTTACCACTCTGAAAATTTTAACCAAGTTGTTTTTAACTATCCTACATATGATAAAGAGTTGTATGCATTATTTCAAAGTGTAAATAAATGGAAGCACTACTTGTTAGGGAAGGAAAAAATCATACATACAAATCATCAACCCTTACAGTATCTTCAAGCACAAACCAAATTGCAACAATCTCGACATTACAGATGGATGAGTTTCCTACAATAATTTCATTTAGTAATCAAGTACAAAAAGGGTACGAGTAACAAGGTAGTTGATATGCTTTATAGACCTCCTGTTGTTGCTTCTATTATTTTCGAGAATGATTCTTTATCTCATAATAGCTATTGATTAAGGTTGGTTGTCATTGATGTCAACCCTTGAAGAAAGACCCGTAGCACAAAGGTTTGGGTAATGGAACCAATATTGTTTGATGTAAATATGACTCATTATTGTTTTTTCATTGTTGATAAGAAGTAAATATGGATGA